>VDFB02269399.1:0-139614 GCA_007258455.2 Sequoia sempervirens
GATGGAATGAAGGAAAGGGATCTGCTAAAGGTTGTCATAGGGTCTGATTAATGACTAAAAGAGGGTTCACCACCAAGCTAGGGCTTGGAAAGACAAATGACATACAAGATCTAATGAAAAAACCTAATGATGTGCAAAACTACAATCAATGACCTAGAAATGATTGCAAAACAAAATAGAAAACTAAGAAATTAGAATGGTGCACCTAGAAACTTGTAGCAGTTTGAATGGAGACCTGAAATGCTAAAAAAGGTTGAATTTAATGCACATTGGGACTCATACGCTAGGCTGGGCAATTTAGTCCCAGATTAGGGTTTCTGGGCAGGAACAAAAATCTGGCAAAGATAAGTCTGAAACACCTAAAAACTAGAAATTTGATTGTACTGGGACTCATACACTAGAAGTGGTGTATTAGTCCTACTTGGATTTTTCAGAGGATCAAGATCTAAATCTGCTCTTCAACCTCTGCTCTATCTTCTCAATCTAGTTTCTGGATCTGAATTGGAAGAGTGCCTTTCAATGGTCTTGTAAACAAGGTGATAACTTTGATGACTTTACACACTTAACTTCTTTCCAATATTTCTCCTTTTTCTCCTTAGAGGGTCTTCAACCTAGATCTACAAATCAAACACTAAAGAGGGGAAAATGTTGTTTTGTTAGTGGATAGGGATTTTCCTTGGTCAAACCCCGTTTTGGTAATCAAACCTTGAAATGAAATGAAATAGAAAGGAGGAATGATGAATGAACAAAATTATATTTTGTAACTCACCAAACCCTAGAAATAAAGTGTTACAAACATGTATGAAGTGGCTCCAATGGATGTAGATCTTGACTCTTACTTGAATGATATGGATCTTGAATTGAATGCTTGCTTGAATCATGAAACCCTACATCACAATTGTTAGCTAAAAAAAAAACATTATGCATGATGACTTTGACATGATGCTTGATACTTGAATAATGCTCCAAAACACTTGATAATCAACTCTTGAAGACTCTTGAATGCTCTTGTAAACATTTGAATGCTCTTGTGATCTCAAATTTTCTATAATGCATGAATACTTGAAAGCTTAGGAGAAAATATGTGAAAAGACCTTGTATTTATACTTGTTTATGCCAAATTTCCTAAAATTACAACACTACAAGCCCACATAAGATCTAGGAGAATAAAATCCTACCAATAATTTGAATTTAATTTAATTTTAAGCCATGTGGGACTCATACGCTAACTCATACACTAGAAGTGGCGTATGAGTCCCATTAGGCTAGGCTATGGGACACATTTATCAAGAAATGCCTAGATTCATGTGAAATCCAAATTAGGCCCCAAAACTTAGGTGGGACCCATACGCCCAAGGTGGCATATGAGTCCCAGATCACTAAATATGGGCCATACAATCCAAAAACACCTGAATCATGATTGGATACTGGTTTATGTTGGTATTAATCTATGAAAGATGCATTAATTAAGGCTTCTGGATGCAAAATAAGGCATAAAGAAGTCCAATTAATAATGAAAACCTTAGATTAGTGTGAAAGTGTGGTACAACACTCACTAACTCATTTGACTGCAAAATCCGACAAATTTTTGATGAAATATGTATAATTTGATGTATTGTCGGGTGCTTATAAAATTTGATGTGTAATTTTCATTTTTTTAAAAGTTTATCCTCGACGTTCGTTGAAATTTCGACGAACCTGGGTTTCGTCAAAATTTTGACTAGCAGTTTCGTCAAAATTTCGACAAACATGAAAAATAAGAAAAAAATCAAATTGTGGCCGACATAAAGAAAAGTGAGTTCGTTGATTTATTGCGACAATGTTTTGCTATACTTGCGAATTTTCTCTACTTGAGACAGTTTGTGGAGAACTAAGGACGATTTTCTTGGGAAAAATCAGAAAAAATTCAAGAAGATATCGCCGGTTGAGGGTAGTCATTGTCTTTTTGTAGAATTCGTTGTGAAGTCAGATTTGTAGTTCTGGTTTGAAAATCATATTTTAAAAGCAACATGTCATCAGATTTCATTTTTAGAGGTTTAGGGTTTTGAGAATTTTATGTTCATATTTTGTTGTGTGGAATCACATAAGATCACAACCAAGGAACATATTCTTGTGACTGTAATTATGTGATCCATAACTCTATTGGTCATGTGGCACAGTTGTGCTATAACAAATACATGATGCATTCATGTGTGACCCAAGTTTAATGTGGCTATGTTGTGATGGAAATGGAGGCACTCATATAATGTAGTTGATTTAGGTTGTATAATGTAGGTGTCAATCATCATTGGGTGCATTTAGGTTGTTTCAAGTTTAACATGTTACAATATAATTATAGCATGATCCAAGAGTGATTACCTCTTGCTGCAATAAAGAGCCTATAACTCTGGTTGATATGTAGAGTGGTTGTGTTATATCAATTATGTAGTGCATTCAAGCACAACCCATGTTTAATGGGCTATTCTAGAGAGCGATCAAGATTTTCTAAACCTTATGAATGTTACTTAAAAGTGTATAGCTTAAACTACAAACCAAGTTTGTTACATACTTGAATGCAATCTTGGAGTTACAAACTATAATAATGTGATCTGCTAATAACCATTATGGAAAGTATTAAAGCAAGACCCATGCTATATAGGATACATTTCTCTGATCAGGTTTACATACCTTAATGATCAAACACAAGCTTCCCACACAATCTAGGATTCAATCCAAGATCATACCACAACCTTGTCAAGACAAATAATTTTCTGACCCAAGATTTAAGATTTTTTTTAATACCAACAAAAGCATTAGTAAGAGCATGATTAGGTTACAAAACCTAGGCCTCCGTAGAAACATAAACAATAACTCGAGCAGATTAATGAGGTTGCAATACCAGAAATATTGAGACATTGTAGCTAATAACAAAATCTTACAATCTAAAGATTGTAGCCAATAACAAGCACACTATGTAGCTTAGTGACATTTGTAAATGCAATCTACGGTAAGAAGAATGACAGTCACTTGAGATGTGACAGTCAAAAAGAGGCTGAGCAATGACAAAATAATAAATCTCAATCCTTGCATAGTAAAGTGGAGATTTTAACAGTGAGTTTAATTACCCCCTTGCTGACCTTAAGGGATTTTCAAATGCTTTTGGTAGTGTTAGACAAGGAAAATGCAATCAGGGAATGACTATCCAAATGAAGTAACTGTGGTAATCATAGGTTCAATGTTTCTTCTTAGCCATTGTATAATGGAGGTAGTGGATTGCATGTTTGAGCAGTGTTTTGAGACTCATCAAAGATGGGAGAATAGTGAATAATACCTTGTGGACTGTGAAGTAGTGTCAATAAGGTTGAAGGATCTTAAGATCTACAATACCATGAAACAATGAGTCCCCTGTAGTAAGTAGGCAGTCTATAGGGCATAGTTTGATTTTATAGAAGGATGCTCATGAAATGAATCTTCAAGTGATAGTGAGTGAGTTGTTTGAGATTGCAGCTGAGGGTGCAATACCCAGTTTTAAAGGAAGTTAGCAAAGCAGTAAATGTGCAAGAAAATCAAATCGTACACAACAAATAATTCACAATGTTATCTTGCATAATGCCTTGAGTTTGAAGACAAAAATCTCATTGTATCTTGATGAAAGTGGTGACCTTAATGGTCAATCAGCGCAACCATGATTTTAAAACATGCTATTGTGCTTATGGAGGAAACATTTTAAACAAGGTAGTGAGTGGTGGTTTGGAACAATGGCAGATATGAAGGACTTGCTTTATATGCATACTATGCAGTCTAGCTTAAGACAACGTTCTTAGAAGACATTGAAGGTGGATTATGGAACTCAAGGGTTACCATGAAAATGATTAAAGCAAAGACTGAGATCTATTTAAAAGCCACGATCATGAAGATATTAAAGATGTCACATGCAAAACCCTAGTAGCTGGAGTAATGAATACATTGCCAAAGAGGATAGTGTGTTGGGGTAGATTTAAGAGATCTCCACATTATCTAATTATAGGGAAATACATCATTTATTTATTTTTTTAATTAAAATAAATCATTCTAAACTCTATATAGGATACATTGATACTTCAAAAGCCTCTGAAGGAATTTGAGATTATGCAAATATATGTCAAGTAAATACCTAGATTACAAATAGTAGCAGGAACAATGTAAGATTTGTTGAGTAGAGCAGGAATGAGATAAGCATCAATGAATCCTATGCCTCCTTTCATGCACATCTCCTCACTGTTCTCTATCATTTTTTACTGAAACACTTCTCCATTTTGGCAGTCTATGCTTAAAAATAATGTTTTGACGAAGGTTTTAGAGTATGTTTATTAAAATGAAAACTCCATTCTGGTGGGCTACGTCTAAAAATAAGATTTTGACAAAAGTTTTAGGGTATGTTTATTAAAGTTTTAGAGTATTTTGGCAGGCTATATTCTTGATTCCTTAAATGATTTATTCAAATGGATTGTGACTAAATACATGAATAACTATTTAGTGATTTTTATTTGTGTGACTAAATAATTTTTATTCAACGACCAAACTAGTAATTTATTTACTCATTTATAGTTGAGTTGTAAAAAATGAGGAGAATTTAGTCATTTTTAGTTGTTGTGACTAAAAGTTATAGTCACCTAGTTATTTAATTGCCAAATTCTACTAGTGTGTGCTTCCTTGTGCGATTAGGGCTCTCTCAA
The DNA here is from genome assembly GCA_007258455.2 of Sequoia sempervirens. Classification (NCBI taxonomy): domain Eukaryota; kingdom Viridiplantae; phylum Streptophyta; class Pinopsida; order Cupressales; family Cupressaceae; genus Sequoia; species Sequoia sempervirens. Next base: position 4,695 of record VDFB02269399.1, read on the forward strand.
TGTTGAGGGCCCTTGGGATAAGCGTGTCATAAGAAGTGACACATTGCATCTTTAACTAAAAGGATAAATTTGTATTAACATTAACAATGATGATTCCGACTTGTTGCTCCTTAGGAATGGGTCACTTTCTCTTACTAGCTCGCTACCTCCATCGTTGTAGGAAGTTTGCGATCAAGTTCAATATTCTAATTTTAGGAGTCTAACGGTTGGAAATCATAGTAAAATCAGAATTTAATAAGTTTTAGAATTAACATTTTAAAGTGTTTTTTGGGGTCATTAACTTCAAACTATCTTCTTTTTTGTAGGGGTGGTTGCATGCCAAAAAATTTTGGTGTAAAATATCATAATTATTAGATTTTGTTACCTGTCTATGAATAAAAATGATTGGAGTGTGAGTTTGATATTTTTTTAAGATTAAATAGTCAAACTTGGTAAAGAAAAATCATGTTAGATAATATTAGTCCAAAACAAATTGAAGAGACACTTGATAGATTGTGGGCTAGATTAAAAAGAAAGGGTGATGGGAAATGTTATTGTCCTTTCAATAATTGCAAGGGCTTAAAGATGAGATGACTTTTAATCACAACAACTAAGAAACATTGTAGGAAGCATGGTCATGTTGAAGGGGGGCATGATTATTGTCCATTGGTAAGTTGTTCATTATATGTGTTTATATTGATTGAATTTGTAAATGTTTATATCGTTTTAACATTTTATATATATATATATAATCACTTGATCATGATCATAGTTTATTTGTGTCTATCATTATTATAAAAGTGGGGCACCCTAGGGCACATGATATGGATTATCACGACCCCAAAAAAATGGTTTTGCAAGCGGACGAACACGGAGCTGTGAATATCGAAGATGATCATGTGCCAGAAAACACAGTTGAAGATGATGGTATACATACATTGATCCATGACACATTTAGTGGCAAAGCTGATCATGATGATCGAGATGACTTTGATGATGTTCATGATTTACCTGTACTTGAGAAGGCATACAAGCCCCTTTATAAAGGCTCCCAAATAACTCTTCTCTCTGTTGTATTGTTGTTGAACTTGAAGGTTATGAATGGTTTATCAAACATGGCAATCTCATGAATGTTAAGCTACGTCATATATGTCATTTTTTTCATCTATTTTAATTATTGTTAGTTCATCAGTAGTAAATAAAGGATGAAATATGTACCATTAATATTATTTATATTAACAAATTATTTTTTGTTGTAGATTGATTGGTGAATTTTTGTTACCACCATCAAACAGTTTACCTCGCTCATACCGATATTTATCTGGCATTATGAAAGATGTCGGAATGGAGTATCAAGCAATAGATGCATGTCCCAATGATCATATTGTATATCATAAACAACATGAATTTGCAATAGAATGCCCAGAATGTCATATCAGTAGATATCAAACAGATCAACTAACAAAAAAGGTGTCTCGCAAGGTTCTTCGTTATATTCCCATTATTCCATGTATGCAACGATTATTTAGGTGCGAAAGCTTAGCGCAATTTATAGATTACCGTGCATGGAATAGAAGTGGAGATGACATTTTTTGAATGCCTGCTGATGGTTATGCATTTAGGGACATGGATGAAAAATGGCCACACTTTAAAGAACCTCGTAATCTTAGGCTTTTATTGGGAGCGGATAGTGTCAATCCATTTGGAGAGCTAAGATCTATTTACTCAGTGTGGCTTGTTTTTGTTATCAACAATAACATTCCTCCATGGATGTCAATAAAGAGGGAGCACACAATGTTGTCAATTATTGTTCCAGGTATTTTTTTACATCAATTTTCTTTAATGTAGTAGCATCTTATTTGTCTTATTTGTTTCACAATGACTTATATTTTTTCATTCAATAGTCATGTACATTAATTTACATATATTGCAGTAAAATGGTTATAATAATTATGTAATGTTTATGTTCATTCAACTAGGTAAGTACCAAGTTAAAGATATGAATGTATATATCGAGCCTCTTATCGGCGAGCTGCTAAAGTTATGGAATGGTGTCACTATGTATGACGTCTCTAGACCAGTAGGACAAAGACAATTTCAATTCCATGCAATTATTGTATGGACAATTCATGATGCCCCAGGGCTAACACATTTTTGTGGTATGTTATAACGTTCGACTACACTTTAACAATATTTAATTTTATGAAATAGATATCATGCATGTTTTTAAAATAATCTATTCATTATATATAATTATAAAAATTGACATATTTAATCCAATTATATATGATCTTGCAGTCTTCAAACAAAGGAAAAATTTGCATGTCCAATTTGTGGTCCAAAGATGAAATCTCATCATTCAACAAGTTTAGGAAAGCAGGTGTTTGATGAGTATAGGCACTTCCTCCATAGAAATCATAAGTATCGAACTACTGAAAAACATCTTTTCAATTGGAAAGAAAAGACTACATCAAAACCACGAAGAATGACACTTCGCCTATGGAAGTTGGAATATAATAGAATTAATCGTCAAGGTTATACATCGGATCAAATTGTTTATCTATCATATATGATATGTTTTGAATTTATATTTTTATATTGTGTTGTGTTTACTCATGCTATAATTGACAATGATTGTCGTTGTTAATTTTTTTAACTTATATGCTTCATGAAGGTTGTCAAGGCATTAATGGTTGGCTTCCACAGGGATTGAAAAGTTATCCCAAACAATTTAGTAGGTTTCCTACTATGAGAAGCTACAAATTGTGCATTTGTTTGATACAATGCATATCATAATGAATATAACAGAAATGTTATGGAAAATATTAGATGGAAGGCATGACAAAGAAAAAATTGTCAAAATTTGTAGGGACATTTAGAAAGCCAATCATGCAATGAAAAATGTCATTCAATTAAATAGCGATGAAGACAAAATTAATATAAGTTCCCTTCCTTGGTTATTAACGGAGCAACAAAGCAATGCTATAAAAAAATTCATACGAAAAAATCAATTTCCCACAGGATTTGCTGCCAACATAAACAATATAATAACAAAGAAAGGTGAATTTGGGTCAACGATGAAAACACATGATTGGCATACCTTCATTAAGGTAATTATTCTGGTATATTATATACACTTGTATAATGCATGTACTTTTCAGTGTATTATGTTTACTACTTTTGGAAAAATAATGAAAAGATCATTTTATATTTGTTGCAGTACGTTCTACCTCTATCTCTCCCAGACAACTTCGACAACAATGTCAAGCAAGTTATATATGATCTTATAAAATACATGAGGTAAGTAGTGATATTTGTTCAATTCATTGTATACATCTTATACTTGCCATTTGTTTTACTTCTTATGTAATATACTGTATATTTTTTTTAAATCTCGTTAATATATTTGTGCCTTGAATCACTTGTAGATGGCTTTCATCTAAAGAAATTCATAAAGAATATATAATTATTGGAAAAGAAAAATTCCTCGTTTAATGTGTGAAATGAAAAAGTGTCTACCTTCGACATTTTTCAATGCACAAGAACACTACCTCATACACCAAGTTGAGGATATTGAATTGTGTGGACCTGTACACACAAGGTCAATGCGGATGGTTGAGAGACACTTGAAATTTTTGAAGGCTTTGGTTAGACAAAGAGCACATCCTTAGGGTTCTATGGTGGAGGGATATATGGTATACCAAACCATGGTGTACATTAGTGAATATCTTCCTAAGTTTGCAGCAAAGATCCATGTAGATCGCATTTGGGATCCCAACTCCATTAACAAATTTGAAGGAGAGTACCTGATGGGGAAAGGTAGATTGAGGAAAGTGAGAGGTAATTATAAGATGGTCATGGAGATTAATTGGAATACATTTTACATACAATTTTTATGTATATTGTACTTATTTAATTTTTAATCTTCAATATACATCAATTATAATTTAAGGTCGTATATTGTGGTATTTAACTAATTATACGTCGTTTGTGAATTTCAATTTTTTTATACAGTTGGTCAAGAGTGGGATGCACTACATTTGTATGTCGCAAACAATCTTGATTGGATGATGGTATGGATTGAGCGATGTCAACAATCTAGTCGCACATTAACATGGGAAGGTGTGGCTTCATTGGTTAAAGAAAATCATCATAATAGAGATTCCAATGTTACACAAAGGGAAATTGATTAAGCATATGGTTTAAGAGATAAACAGGTACGTATAAATATATTAATCACCCATATTATTTAATTATTTTCAATTATATTGATGTATATATATGTTGAGATTGTTTTCTTTGCATACATTTAGCCAAGAATAAATATGTTTATCAACTGACGATATTGCAATAATGTTTACATGTTTGACATATTGCAGGTGAAACACCACAAGGCTATGCAATGAAATGGTTGTAAATTTTGAATCAAAATGTTGGATGACATGAAGAAAACTTGTGATTCTGGTATAACTACAGTCTTTCAGGTGACTAATGTTTCATCTAGAAGCGACATACATCTAGAAGTCTCCGAAAATTAATACTATGGGATTTTGGATGATATAATTGAGTGTGACTTTAAGTCCTTCAGATTAATTATGTTCGTCGTTCTATGGTACAAGCTACGATTGAATGAAAATGATCTTGAGAGAATTGTTATTAAACATGATAATGGATTTACCATGGTTAATACAAGGTCAATCGAGCAAGCTAGAAATGAGCCCTATGTTCTTCCAAGCCAATGTGAGTAGGTATTTTACTCAGAGGTTCCAAGTAAACTAGGTTGGTCATTTGTTGTTAGACATGATCCAAGAGGAAGGTCGGTAAATTATAATGTGGTGGAAGAAGAAGATACCGAAGAACTAGAAGATGATGTAGATGATGTCCCTGACGAAGATGTCGAAGAGGAGGAACTAGATCATGATGATGTAGGAGTTAATGTTCATGAAGATGATATTTGTGTGGATGATGGCATTATAAAAAACTGATGATGATGATAATGATATGACCAATCCTTACAATGTTGAATTTGGATCAGACGATACAGACAAAGAGTTGGATGAAGAAGATCAATGACATTGAAATGTATGAGTTATGCGATTATATTATCTATTTGATATTAATTTCTTGATAGAATTATATTTGACTTATGTGGTTACATAATTAATTCATGATGTTTTAAATTTGTATTCCATTACATAATTAATTTAATGATGTACTTTTTAATGTTTGAAAGGTCAAAAAATTAAAACATTTCAATAGTGATGTTAACAACCTTGAAATTAGTGTGTTTGATGTTTCATGTGATCATAAAAGATTAAAAATTCAGTTGTAGAGGTGGTTGTTCAGTGGTTGACGTGTAAAAGCCTTTAAAAGGCATAAAGTGATCATTGTAATGGTTGTTGATGGTTGAGGATTTAAAATACAAGCTCTTGACATTCAAAAATCTATGTTTTTCTTCAAAAAAATTGTATTGTTCCTGTTATGTAGCACTGTACGGTCACATGCATCCATATTTTGATGTGAAATCAATTCCAAGTCATGAAGATATGTGTTAGCTTTTATTTGAATCTGATTTGAGGGATTAAGGCGTTGATTTGAGTTAGAAAGCTTCATTTATTTGCATACAACCCGGTTACCCTATTTTTGAGGGTTTTGTAGTCCAAACATCATATAAAGGGGCTCGTACACTTTTTTTTATTACTGTAGCTTGTGTAAGAGGCCCCATGGATACTTTGTAATTGTAGGATGCATGAATAGGGCGTAGGATGATAAATAAAGAAGGTATAGTTGTTGTCCTCAAGAGTTTTGTGAAGAAAAGCATGTGAAATGAGAGGTTCAAGCCTAGGTTTCAATAAAATATGTATGGGAGATCTGATTTTATGAATTTTTATCCATGTGCAGACCTAATGGGTTGTTTCTGAACACTGAATATAAATGATATACATACACACACACACACATATATATATGTATGTATGTATGTATGTATGTATGTATGTATGCATATATATGTATTTTTAAATATAAATGTAAATACAATTACTAGATGCTCTCCTAGAACAATAAATGCAACATATCATTAAAAAAATTTATATCTATGTATATAAATGTGTATTTCTAAATGCAAGTGTAAATGTAAAGAGCATATGGTTTTGTAGTGTTATAGATACAACATATCCATAAATTAATGTAATTGAAATTCTAAAGTCTTCAACACATATAATTTAAAATTGATCAAACTATTTAACTACATGAGAAATAAATGAAAACAGTAAATGCATATGTATGTGTATTTGTAAATGTAAGTGTAAAATAAATAAGAATAATGAAAATTATAAAAGAATACAAGGGGAGACCATTGCCTTATTGGGTATATGGAGTCTAATGAATATCTGCAAATGTGGATTTCAATAATGGAAATAATTCAAACTGTCAGGCACAAAAATTGCTTACAACTTGTGTAAACATGCAAGTGAATAATTGACAAACTCTTCTTGAAATAGAATGGAAATTCTAGTTATGTGATTCTTTTTATTAATCCAAGTAACACTTTCCAATTGTTGTGATTGATTAAAAGATTTTAATCCCTACTTTAGAGAACCGAATAACCAAATCACACATATATAGCAAATGTACAATGACAAACTGAGTATAAACTTGTTATATCAATTTAAACAATAGAGAAGCATCAAAATGGAGACAATCAAATAGTTGCATAAATCTAACAAATAGTTGATACTAAGATCTTAATCCGCAACTTAGATATCTTCATTTACTCCATCAAAATACATGCATCTAAGTCTCTGTATATCAAAATTCATTGTTTGCTACAAATGACCTATATGCCATTTATCTGGTGTTTGTATCTTGGCTCTCTTCAACACTTAGTTCTCTAGGAGGGCAGCTGTAATCTTGAGTTTTTAGTTCTCTAGGAGGGCTAAACAGAAATATGAAATTACATAATAGAACCTTGTAATTGCATTTGATGCAAATTCAAATACTAGTCGTCGATCCTTCACTTTGGTCAGATGATTGAATGACTACCTTCAAAACAAACTGACGCGATCTCCATCATGGCCATAAGGGCCCACCATACTATGTGTTGCCAAGGAAATCCACGTGGCGCTCGCCTGCAATATCGTGATCAATAAAGACCTTGCAACTTCTGATCACGTGATGGCAGATAACCGTGGATCTCAACCATCGGTAATCCTGTTCGTTCAACACAGTTGCCAACTTTGTCATTAACCATCAAGCACCTTTCCTACCAAGATTATAACATCTTCGTTGATTTGAAACACATGCATCTCATAAATGCTTTAGTAACCTGCTACATAATGTATTAAAACCAAATAAATGTATCAAAGTATTTCCATCATCTCTTCGACTTCATTAAATGGGACACATGGCGCTCGCCCGTGATATTGCGATCAACCAAAACAGTGTGGTGGGGTCATCATGGGATGGCGGGGAACGACTGAGATCAAATGATAATTGATCTATAGTCACACAAACTTGTCTCTCTGCAAAATATAAAACATTTATTAAAAGAACAAGGGGACATCACTAAGCCGATGATAAACAATGACATAAGTTGTTTTTTAAACAAGGGAGCATGGGACCATCCAAGACTTAGGAAATAATAAAGTCAAGCGAAGGAAATAAAATGATAAATCAAAAGGGGCCCAGCCTAGATGAAGTGATAGGGCTTAAGTTTTTTTAAAACCCTCCCCAAAAAGTAACGGCCCAAAAGATTCCACCCAAGGTGTAAGATAAACACTAGGGTTTTACATGAAAAAAAAGGTAAAACCCCAACCTTAGGATTTTCCCAAACACCATAGATGACCAGAGACATAAGGCAAGATCAAAATGGAATACAAAGAGCAAAATTTTGAAGTTCCATCACAAGGAAAGGTCTCCTCCCTTCTTGGTAGTGATAACCTCCACACACAACCCTTAAAAATTATGAATAGAGGAATATAATCTTTGAAGAACTCAAAGTTGATTCTCTCCTACCTAATGTTTTTAGTCATTTTATCCTTACAAACATTTATAGTGATTACGAGAGGCACATAGACCAATTCTTCATAATAGAAGAATTTGAACATACTTTTCCAATGATGGCATTATGAGAAAACCTTAGGTTAAATGAATAATTCCTAGCTAAGTTCTTTAAATCATGTCCAACCGTATAAGAGAAGACCGCTGCTATGTGTACCTGGATACCATGGAGAAAGGCTCTTTGGGTTATTTCATCAATCATCCTACCTTAAAACATACCAAAAGTCTCCTAGCAATTAGACATAGGAAGATTTAAGATGACTTAAAAAAAAATTATTGCCAAAGCATAAAATTATGATGACTTAACCAGGCCTAGTACACACTCCCTCCCCGTTAACCACTTAGACATATGGAAATTAAATGTAAATTTGCTGCTATTTTTAGTCATGTAGGTGTCCAATAAACCACTTGGTGGTGTTTCCCTTCAAGTTTATTTACTTGAATGAAGAGCAAAAGTCTTTTATTACAATTAGAGAATACATTTGAGGCCTTGGTTGTGTAACTGGTGGACCATAGTCACATTTAACACTTGTTACAAAGTTTGGGAGTTAAAACGTTAAGTAGATTTGATTTGTGATGGACACATTTGGACAGTAGTAACAATAGCTTGCAATCTATCAAGACTTGATTACCTTATAACCTGTGAAATTCTAGTGATGAAATGACCTTGTCATCACATCACATGAAATAAATTCATCCAACATCCTTATGAGTGCAGGTACCACCAAATAGGTATTTGTCATATCTGTCTTCCTCGAGCGAGGGAAATTCAGGAAGAGAAGAGGAAAGCGAGACATGTAGTATGTCTAAAAGAGGGAGATCAACTAGAGGTCAAAAGATTAGAAATTTTTTTTGTAAATACATGGAATTTTTTCTTGTTGAAGGGGAGTTATGTTCTTATGATGATGAGAGCATAGGCAACGTCGAGGTTCCCTTGAGGTACAAACATCTACGGAAACAATGGGTACCCAAGGAACTTCCTCCAATAAACACTAATTTTTGTGTCAACGAGAGGATATATCACATAGCACCATCATCATTACATGGTTTGGGCCTATTTTGCATGGATGGCATAAAGGTCTATTACGAAAAAGTTACTGAATTGATGGAGTATGTCATACCCTATTACAATTACAAAGATTGGATGCAACTAGTTCGATATACACGAAGTATGTGTAGGTATGCACTGTCAGTAAATTATATACAACTAAAAGATAAGGATCAAAATAAAGGAGTGGCTATGTACATTGACGAAAGGCCAAAAGCATTAGGGAATATTGTAGGGTTTATAAATAGTACACAACCTAGGTCTACAAATAAGCAACCCAATTGCATATTTGAGGCACATGAGGGAAACCGTGTATTCGTGTGTGCGATAAAATCAACAACTGCAGAGGAAGAGTTGCTAATCGATTACAATTTGAATCGCTTAGTTACAAACACAGTTACTATGGGGATGGTACGTACTATGTTCCATTTTACCGAACCTCCAATTAATGACTCTAATATACCATTTTATTCTTATGTTTTTTTGTAAGTCTATTGGTTTCATTTCGGTAATATTTTTTTATATTTAATTTTTGTCACAGTGGGACATTGATTGTACGAAGAAGGCTTCAGCCCAAAGCACAGATCACGAAGTATCTTTAGGCGCTTCTACCTAACAGGTTTACCTCATTGTAATTGTACAAATTAGATACGAGCAAAATGTTTTATTATTATGTTTTTTTCATAAGTTTATTGGGTTAATTTTGATAATGTTTTTAATATTCTTGTTGCAGTTGACTGATCGGGGAAAGGCACCAGTAGTAGATGAGAGCATCCATAGGGAGGTGTAGTCAATATTATGTGATGATGACATCGCTTATTCAACAAACCCTCTCGATATGATAAGGAAGACCTAAAAAAAATGCAATGAAGAAATCCTTAAGTTGTTATTAATAGTGCCTCAAACATATGAGATAAGAGAGAGGGTTAAAATATTGATTGAGAGATCACAAAACTTGCAAGTAAGTTTTCATGAGGTCTTTAATTATAACATAAGTTCATTTGAATGGTTTTATATTTTATACTCTTTTATGTCATGAACTAAAATATGTATTGTTTTTATAGGATTTTTTGTGTCCTCATGATGCTCCTGGCCATGATCAGGGTACTGCAAGTGTTGCCCGAGGAGTAGGGGTTGGTACAAGTGTCCATCCTGATCTTCCTGCGCATACATCATATCATCTAACTCCATCATTTGTGTCTATATTGTCGTTTGAAATGTCGGAAACACATACCATGCAGGCATCCGTTAGTGCACCCTTTGACAGTGAACACATGCCAGAACATGCATTAGGACATGTACTTAGGGATGCAGAGGCCACTAATATTGGTGATATTTTAGCAGCATTTCTTGGATCTTCCCATATTACTAGTATAGGAACATTGTCGATCACATTTGTGGTGATCGAGGATTTCGTTCCCATAAAGATAGAGAAGGTCTCAGGTACTTTAAAATGTTTTAATTATTATTATATATAATCCAATTGAAATTTACTTATTGATCGCTCTTTTTAGACTATTGATCTTATGATCATTTTGCAGGAAATGATGTTTTTTATAAACATCTAAGTGATATTACATTGGAGCTCTTCGGGCCCACCATACGTACACAGTGGAATGCCCAAAATCAAGAATAAAAAGATGAGCTCATTAACTATTTAGTTGTGCTCTTCGGTGATAAAACATTCAACTGAACCAAGGTCCTTAAGAAAGCTGGTACCTATCTAAAGTATGTGAGGGACTAATATAGGTCACAATTAGAGAAGAACAAAAAATACGAGCATCCGCCCATGATTCTAGAGAGGGAGTGGAAGGACCTGGTGTTGGATGGAAAGGAGAAGGCTGAAAAGAAAAAAGGAAAGACACCACCGGGCCAAGGAAGGTATGTGATACTATCAATAATGTAATTATATACTGATTACTATTTCTTTTTACATAATCTAACGTATTTCAAACTTTTCATAGGCTACCTAACACATCGAAGGCAACAAAGGCAAGACTAGAAAAATACGGGCAACACAAACTTGGCTATGGTGGTTATATGAAATTAGCCGCATGAATTGTAAGTATCAATAAATGAAATATTGTATCCAAATAATAAATTGAATTTTTTTTTGGTTTTATCACACCATAGAAGCAAAATTTATGATCTTATGCAAAAATGTAGGGCTCTGAACGTCTAAGAGTTTTGACTGAGCAAACACAATCTTCCACTGCATCCAACATGCAGGTGAATAAAATCAATAAAGTTTATTTAAAATTGAATACTTGTGCAATCTATTCAATAGTAATTTCCACCATAAAGTAATTGCATGCCTATTTGTTTTTAACATTCAAGCAATGATAATATTGCACATGACATTGGAATGCAGCCTGGTGAGGGTGGAGCACAACCTACAGATGAAGGTCATGGTGTGCATCTCGGTACTTTAGAGCATGTAGAGCGTGATCAACATGTTGAGCATGATCAGGATAGAGAAGATCAGGAACATGATGTGGCCCCATCAGGTAAAAAGGACCACTCTAAAGTTCTTTTAAACATATTTAATTGCAATTGGTGTATTAATTAATGTAACCTTTCGTGTTTCAACTTTAGAGCATGTAGAGCGTGATCAACGTGTTGAGCATGATCAGGCTAGAGAAGATCAGGAACATGATGTGGCCCCATCAGGTAAAGAGCACCACTCTAATGTTCTTTTAAACATATTTAATTTCAATTGGTGTATTAATTAATGTAACCTTTTGTGTTTCAACTGTAGATCAGGATATAGAGGGTGTTCAACATGTTGAGCATGAGTCTATAACAGAAGTTTAAGAACATGATTTGGACCCATTAGGTAAAGAGAACCATTCTAATATTCTTTTAATTAATGAAATACTTGTAACAATAATAATAAAACATATCAATTTAACATTTCTTTGTTATTGAAGCAGACCCCCCCTTGCAGTGATGTCCACATCGTGAGCAGACAACTAGGCATACATTAAGATCACGAGCAGAGGGCAGAACAACTAAAGGGGGGATAGATGATTTAGAAAATGATACTCCACTTCAAATTTTTTTAGCTTTAAAAATAAACAAAAAAAAGTGATTGTAATCATATCATGACAACCATATTTTTGATAATATGTAAACTGAAAGAATGAATATTATATGTTAATGAATGAATGTGAATATGTTAATTAATGAATGTATGTTAATGAATGAATGTTATATGTTATTAATGGATGGATGAATGAATGTTTAATGTTATATGATTGGGAATTAGAGAGTGATGTGAGGGGGAAGGGCCAAATGAGGCTTCCACTGTCACGTGGTTGGCCCTGTTAAGTAGAGAATATTAAACTATTCTCGAAACAAAGAGAAGCTCAATAAGGTAATGCACTTTTCAATATAAGAAATGCATCGTTTGAAGCACCAAACCAATATGCAAAGATGAAAGAAAGTGCTAACTTTTAACTATGGTGGCAGAAAAATGATTCTTTATACCTTGAATCCATGCTCTGCATCATAATTTGAAGTTGTTTCCATTCCAATGTTCTGAGGTTAGTTTGTTTGTATGGCTTTGTATGAATACCACATTGTGTTGTGTGTGGATTTGGTTTCAAAGCTTGTTTCTTCTGTTTTTAGTGGTGACATAACTCTAAAATTTGACTTTTGTGCATAACAGGTTAGTGGAAAAATTGACAACTCTGAAGGGTTTAGAGGCTCATTGAGATAGATACATGGATATTTGGATCTTGTTGTTGATGGGAGGCTTCGACTTAACCATGAAATTTTGTACCATCTGCAGGTATGCAAAAGTTTCTCTACTTACATTCATTCTTGATCATAAATGTTGTAAATGATATTAATGCTTCAAACTTAAGATTCGTTTCATTGTTATAATGATCAAAATGTTATACTTTGCTATACATTCAAGCATTCTCTTTCCCCCTACCCTTTTCTCTCTCCCCCCTCCTTTTAAGAATTTTCTTTGTCATAAAAGATTCACATTTCTGTCTCATTTACACAAATTTATCTGAGGCGCTAGGAATGAATAAAGATATGTAAAATATGATGGATTATGTCTAAACAATAACTTTCCATCATATAGCTAATTAAATCCTCAATATTTGAATAGTTTAGAGCTCAAATAATGCTTGTATATGCATGTGTAGCAATAAGGGAGCCTATGTGAAGATTGAAATTTAAAACATCACTTTGGTATTTTTCCTTAGGCAGTGAAATGATATTTTGAGTAATACAAACCTACACACATTGATACTTTTCAGTATTGCATTGAGGAATTTTTTTTCTCTTATACCTACCCTCGGCTAGACATGGAGGTATATAATATTGATTTCTGTGTTTTTTCTGTAAGTAGTTAATTTCATAGAGGAAGACTAAAATCTTCTTAATGTCCTGTTAGGTGTGAAAGCATATGAATCACTTGTTGAAGGCATCATTTTGTATTCATCCAAAAACTGGTTTGTTCTTTTTTTTATGTGTCTTGCATGTGTTTTTTTTAGGCTCTAGAGATGTAGCTCGGCTCTTTCCTTTGCACTTTTCATCTATTTTGATGATTACAATAGATTGTCCTCATAATTTTTTATGTAGATCTGTTTGTAACCTTAGTTTCTACCAATCAATTTGCAAACCAGACACATATTAAGGACCATTTCACTAACTAGTAGTCATCTATTACTTCATATGTTGCAGGTTGTGTCTGTGTGCCAATAAATCATGATGATTGCGAGAACTTTAATCCTACAAGTGTACCCAATCTTTCTCAAGTAAAAGTCTTACCTTATTTTATAGTACTTTAAATGGCTAATTGAAGGTGCTTCTTTAGATCTGAGATAGTTGAACCCTGGATTAAAATATGGTATTAGATGGGCGTATAATGATAAAATGAGGTCCATTGAACACAAATTATGAACATAATTTACTGGACTATGAATAGTGTTACAATTATAATTATTTCTCCTTTACCTACCTCTGCATTAATGAAAAAGATAGCAGATATTGGAAGTTCATTACATGTCTCATGTATGTGTTAGTATTTTAATTTTGTTTAAGTTGTTCAAGAGCTTGATTAGGTCAAGAATATGTTCTACAAGCTCTGTTCTCTTGACACTGCTCAGCATTTTCCCTACACATTTTCTCTTCAATCCAGACGTTTCTTAACTCCTTCCCTTGTTAGCCTTTGGTTGTTCTCAAGTGTAATGCTTTTTCTATGCATCTTGCAGTCTGTATGTATGATCATTCATCTCTTATGAAGCATGGATAACCTTTCATGGAATTGTTGTTGTGATTAGACAATTTCCATTGTGAGAATAATCATTTAATTTGTGTGGAAGTAAGTCTTTTTCATATTATTTGACTTGGTATTGTAAACTTGTCTTTACAGGATTCTCTAGGGGGGAACAACAGAACTGTGATGATAGGTAGAGTTGTACAACACCATAAATCATTTGGCATTATCAATATATTGCTTATAGAATATTCTGTGCAAGTAAAATGGAATGTGCAATGACAATTGGTCTCGAATTAAAATATGAATATAAGTACATTATACACAAGAAGATGGTATCTATTCTATGATTTAAAGAACCCCAAAATAATAAAATTAATAGGTTCCATCTATTTACTTGCTCTTAGACACTTGTTTAATCGGCGAGACCCTCAAAATGTCTTGCTGATAACCAGCAGTGTTCAAAACTCCTAAAGAGGTCAGATCGATGTGACATTGGATTTGTCTTGCCGACGGAAGTCATCGACAAGACATGGACTATCAGAGTGAGTTTTCTATCATGTGCTGATGATTGATCTCTCACCGATGGGTTGGCTTCGGTGGTCATCGCCAAGAGTCTCCGTGATGACATGGTGTAGGTCTATTTAAAACTCTTGAAGAGGTCAGATTGGTGTGACATTGGATCTGTCTTGCCAACGGAAGTCACCGGAAAGACATGGACTATCGGAGTGAGTTTTCTATCCTATGCCAATGATTGATCTCTCACCGATGGGTTGGCTTTAGTGGTCATCGCCAAGAGTCTCCACGATGGTACATTTCAACAAATATTTTTAAAAAAAATTGCATTGTTTTGTCGCAATTTCGACGAAGGAATCGACGAATCATCGAAAAGGTCTGATGAAGTTACTATAGTTGTGATGAAGGCTTCGTCGTAACTCCTTTCCCATTTCGTCGAAATGGTGACGAACTTCTGGTGTTTTTTTGACACTTCGAAAGATCCATTGCAATTGAATTTTGGTTATAATTCGTTGGTGGATACATGAAGTTGTCGTCAATATTCCGATGAACATCTGAGTCATTTTATGATGTTGACGACCGACGAATCTGCGCCATTATTTCAACGTTTAATTTGTCATTGAAATTTTGATGAAAAAATGGCGATGAAAATTCTTTCGTCAATTCATCAATTGTCCAACAAATGTTTGTCGAATGATCGACGAACGTTTGTCAGAAAATGGATTCAAATTCAGTAGTGACTTTACAACACCTTAAATAAGGTACAATTAAGTCCATTTAGCTTACAAGGCCCAAGACCTAATGTGAATGTGTTAAACACATTACAACACTAACTAAAGGAAACATTAATATTCAATTTAATAAGGAGGGCCCAAACAAGCACGAAAATTTAAAGGGATACATTTTTCGTTGTCACACTATAATGCTCATTTTTTTCACTCGTGGAAGTTGTTTCATGCTTTTTTAGATCTTGGCATTCTCCAACATGGTATCAAAGCCATGAGAGCACGTTCCTTCGCACATCAAGGTGACTCTCACACATATCCCTATCAACGAAGTGTCATAGAGCCAAACAGACAATGCTATCACATTCAAAAGGCTTGAGAAACAAAAAAAACCATTTGTTTCACCAATTTTAGTAAATTTCATTTTTTGCACTTTTTGGCCACTGTGCCTATTTTCAAAAAGATAAAAAAATTAGCAGAGGGCCAAATTTTCCCTCTAACCATCTATCCATTAGGGTATATTTTTGAGTAGCTAATTCCTTCTACTCATTTGATCGTAATCTAACCTCTTTGTCAGCAAAACTTTAGCCTTTTTGGCCTATTTGGATGCAATTTCTCTATTCATGGTAGAACAAAATTGTAGTTCAGAGGTTTTATTTGCATTTTCTAGGTTCAAATGTTGCCATTCATTAGATACTATAAGGTTTTTCATTAAAATTATTGAGGTATTTGTGCTTCTAGATATTGTGGCCTTCTCACATCATCACAAGCAGTGGCCTTCTTCTGCAAGCTCTTTACATGGCCTATGTGTGTTAAGAGGCCATGCACAACAAAAAAGAAGATATTTTAGAGTTTTTAAAAGTCTCCAAATTTTCTCTAGAATCCTCTTTAGTGTGCCATCAATCCTCATGTTGCAAATTGGTCAATTCATGATACATGACCTACACTAAAACTAGCGCCTTTATTTTGAGCACCACTTTGGACTCCACATGCATCTTCTATGTTTGGAAATGCACATCCTCACATATCCACACCTTTATCATTTTTTTTGTGCCTTGAATTTTGATTCTTTTTTGTGTTTTGTTGTGATCAACATATTTCAATGACCTGCTTTACTATCTCGACCCTTCACTTGGCGACTTCCACATTATACAAATACTCTTCAACATTTGTTGAGGACTTGAAGTTGCATATGAGGATTTGAGGAGTTCATGACTTCACATTTTATAGGGGGTTCACATGACCTTCTCTCTTTTCTCTCCTATGGGGATAAGATTCATTGTACTTTGTGTTAGAAATAGTCCATGGGGGTCTTCATGAGTCGTCCATCTATCACTTTTCTTCTTCACTTGTACATTTCATTTCATTGTATTTCTCTTTTGGAGAGGGGTTTTATTTCCCACTGGATTTTTCTCTTTTACTCCACTTTATGAGATATTTATACATGAGTACCTAACATGGCCTAGTAGTTGGGACTCATCATTAGTACATAAATTACTCCCCAAGTTACACTTAAGAGGATGTTAGTGAAAATAGTGTGATTATCTACCTAGTTAGCTAATCACATATCTAGGATTGACCTATTCACACCTAGCTTAAGTTTACTTAGGTTTATTTTGATTTTTGTCTCACTTCATAGAATTGAGACATGTGTCCTCATAATTTGAGACACCTATTGACACTTGTTCACCCACTTGTCAAGTGAGCTCACAAGTGTTCCATCTTTGGACGGGTAGTTAGAGTTTTACTCCTACCTTCTCACCTCTTCATCATTACGTATATAAGCAAGGCTTGATCATTGTATTATACACTCTTCATTTCATATTTGATAGATATATTGTTGTGTTCATTTTGTTCACTTGTGGAAATTGTTTCATGCTCCCTCAGATCTTGGAATTCTCCAAAAAATATTTCATCTACTCCTAATCATCTAATCCATAATCTTAATCCTCCATCCATTCTTAACCCTCCATCTGATCCTAAAACATACACATATTTCTTTCCAAGAATCCTCCAAGGACTCCTAGCAAAGAAACCATCACAAAATCCACACCCCAAAAGTGTGGAGTCATTTAACCCTACTCAACCATCTAAGTCCATCATTGATGAAGCCCTTCTCCATATCACACCTATCATTCCTCTTCCAACTCCTAATACCACTCAACCCTTTGAAACCATCCAACCCAAAACCCCATCTTCTACCCTTAACATTATCCAACCTCAATCCTACAAATTGTGTGAATCCCCCATCCATCCATCTACCCAATTTTAGGAGTCTATCCAATGCTCCTCCCACCACATCTCCCACGTAAATCCAAACATGCCAATATCTTGTTCCAAAGCATACCTTATCATCCCTTCATCCAAATAAAGATCCTACCACCTCACCTAATCCCTCTCATGATCCCTTATCATCCTCCCATCCAAATCAAGATCCTACTATCCCATCCAGTCCACTTTATGATCCCTTGCCTCCTCCTATCCCAACCATCCCAACACCATCACCATATCCTCTTGGTCCTCTTACATACACCTATGGTGATTTTTTCATAATAGAAGAACAACTCATATCCACCACCCATCCTCCACCTAATAATGGACTTGTATCTTGCTTCCAAAATAACAAACATCCTACTATAAACCAAATGCTCAAGAATGAACTATCAAGGAAATAACTTGGGCCTTCATGAGAAAGGTATCTTGGAGCCCATTCATATCAAATAAAATCCACACTCGCAAGGCCTTGGCTACAGATCTCAAGGTTTGGAATCCAAAAATTTTGGTACAACCTTTGTGCAACCTAAGATGGCTTGTTCCAAAACCACAATAGGTTCCTCCTTTCCTTCCTCCAAAAAAATTATCACCATCCCCTCCTCCATCATACCAACCTAAATCCATTATCACTATCGCTCCATCCCCTAAATACATCTTGGGTCCCTATGTCCCAAAATCCACCATCACATATGCTCCACCTACTAAATCCATTTTGTGTCCTTATATCCCAAAATCACATCCTCCATCTCATCCTACTCAACCTCTCATCCAATAATCCCCTATCCCTATCACCCATCATAAACATCCCACTCCCATAATCCCCAATCAAGATCAACAAAGTCACACCTCCATGAACTCCATCCAACATCCTCCCTCCATGCACCTTATCCAAATTCGCACCTCTATCACTCCATTCATATTACCTCCATATAATCCCTTTCATCACCCATACCATTGATATCAGAATGAATTTGGATTCTAAATAAAAACATCATGAAGCCTAACAAATCCACACAAATTAAAATATCACCATGTCCCCTCAAAAAGATATGATAAAAAAAATCAAAATATGATACAAAAGTACAATAAATCCCAAAGTCCACAAAGGCCCACAAAATAAAAAATCAAAACCATGTGGATCCAAAAATAAAATGAAGCAATGCATCCAAAATGGCATCCAACATTACTAATCCAAAAGCTAAGCATCCCCATCCCCCATTTCATAAATCCATTTTGGGCCCCTATGTCTTGAAATTCACTAACTCCTCCATCATCCTCACATCCTTCATCCATTTCTCCTCCCATCATTCAACATCCATCACAATATGTGCCAATTTGGTCCTAACAACATCTCCCCATCGCACTCTCCTCCCATCCTTCCATCCATACACTTTCCAACAACCCATCCATTATCCCACATATCTCCCCATAAAAAATCATTTCATCCATGCCCTTGCATAATCTATCCATCCTAATAAGGTTGTACCAAAATCCAACAATCACTCCAAATGGACTCCTATCACCTTGATATGGAGCTAGATACTCAAGTCCTCCATCCATATCCTTATCACCTTTTCCATATAATCCAAATCTAATTATCCACATCCTTATCTATGTCCTTATCCATCCATACTATTCCAAAAAAAACAAAAAACAAAAAACAAAAAAAATCATAAAAGAAAAAAATAGTAAAGAGAAAAAAATATGTCCAATGGTAAAAACTAGAAAATAAGCACCTTGGGAAAGTATCGTTATGAAAACCTAGAAAACAAGTGCCATGTGTAAATCCCCCCATCCGTTTATCCTTACACTTGGGAGCAAGTTTCTCTTATCTACCTACCCATCATCTCCACCATCCCACTTACCTATGCTACCCATCATATGCTATCCTTTCAAATCCCTCCATCCTCCTTTAGATCTAATATAGACAAAAAAAACCATTCATACATGCTTTGGACACCTCTTGTTATTATTTTTATGCATTCTTTCTTACTTGTTTATGTGTGCTATTATTTGTCTTGCATCTATATAAATCTTGGTAACCTACCTGCCACAATGGCACTATACGACAAATGGTTGCTTGTGATTTATTTTTCTATGCATGGGATAGATTGTCACCCTGATTATTTATACCTTGGAACATGATGTCTAGTGATATCACAGTGCTCAATCTAATGCAACATAAAGACACATTTCATCCATCCCTCTTCTTCCTTCCATTATCTCTTCATCCCCCCTTCTATCCATCATCTTGCATCCTCTTCCTCATCACCTTGCATCCTCTCATCTATTTCAAGAGCACACCCATGTTATCTTGAACCTACATGTCCTCGCAAGGGGGCATCTTCATACTCATCTTCATCACATCATCTTTCCTCCTAGTCACTCCCTTGAATGACTGGGGCATCTTCCCTAATCTAACCAACATATTATTACAAATGATGCTACTTCATAACACCATATCAAAGAGGGGGAAAATGTAGACACCTAAAATTGACACATCATCATAGTTGACTATGTCTTCTACAATTGATTGAATTCAACCCTAATTATTTAAATAATTATCCCATTCTCGTATCTTTATTAATTAAATAATATTTTAATATTTTATTATTTAATTAATAAAATTGCTATTCATCACTATTCATCCACACCTATTTTTAGCCTAAATCATTAAACCACCTTCTTCCTATAGTCCACCTCAAGTAAATAAATCCAATTATTTATTTACCTAAGTTCCCCATCCATTTCCCAAAAAATAGAAAATATTTTATTTGTTTTCTCCATATTCCATTAAGTGGGCTAATCCACTTAATCCCTTAATCATCCACTTGCACAACCTAATCCTATTCAACCCCCCTCAAATCATGCACATCCCCACATGTTTACAAAGGCATGGTCTTTTATACACAAGGCATGGACCTTTGTACATGTGACATGGTCTTGGTACCATGTCACATGGGTCAAAGGACTTGTCCATCCCTCTTGGTTACTCCGAAGTACCCTTTCCATCTAATCCATTCAATCTTCCTAAGGGGAACATACACCCTTGATTCTACCATCAATCCATCTCCCTCCATCTCATCCAATCACCACACGTCACTTGTCATCCCATCCTTGCTTGAGATGTCCCAAGAAATCTTGTCCATTGATCTCTTAAACTCATCCTAGCCATCTATCCATTTCCCAAAATTTATAAATCAACCCTAACTCAAGCCATTATCATCCACTTTTTGAATGAAATGATATGTTGTTGAAATTGTGAGCACACATATCAAACTTAAATCACTTGGGAAAATGCACTTTCAAGTGCAACAGGGAATCTAACACAAGGTTTTATGCTAAATTTTATGTTTATTTGGATTATCTTAGCCTTAATTGAGTGTTTTCTTTTTTTTGCATTGTTCAGTTTACTTGCTTAAATTGTTCACATAGGCACAAAATTCACACACACAAGTATAACTTTAGTAGCTAGCAGTGTGACTACTTTTTTTGTGTATAGAATTTTACATCGACTTTTGGAGGTGTGATTCAATTCCACCTAACTTTTATGTTAACTAGTGTATTATATTTTTATATTTTAATATAGAAGTACACTATTCATCATTAAAAATATCATAATTTGTAATTTTCTTATTGGTTAAAAGATATTTGTTCAAGTAGTTTTTTTGTTTGTTTAGTAAGTTTAAGTAAAAAGAATTATACCAATAGAAAACCATGCAATGGGAAAAAGTAATGTTATGGAAAGTAAATAATTTTAAGCTCCTCAATTTCCTTCCATTTATCCTTTATGCTCTTCCAATGCATCATTACCCATAAGCAAGTCCTCTAGTCCATCCTCCTCATCAAGCATGCCCTCATCATGTCCCCCTCATCCACAACCTTGGCATCTACTTCTACCTACTGCCAAGCCCCTTGCCTCCATCCTTGCTCCTCATATCCAAATAGATATTTTTGTGTGTAGTATCATCACCAATTAATCTTTGAACTATCAACACAATAGAATTAAGTCATCTAGGGCATGAAACCCTATGCCTAGAATCACCCCACATTAGCTAAGTATGGTAATTCTCTTTTCCTATGGGTGATGTGTCTCAATTAGGTTTTATTTTGTTGTCCTTCCTTGCCCATAGGGTTCCCAAGGCTTTAAGAGCTCTATTATCATTTTCTTCAAGATTGGCTTTATGGTCAATTGTATTGGGTGGTTGTAAATCTCATATGCTATTTTTGTTTGTTATGTTGATGAAGGATTTATACCTAATTACATCAACCATTTATAAATCTCATTGATGTACTCTCCTTATTTTATTTCCCATGGAGGCTTTGTGGCTAGTTTTGTTGGTTGTTGTGGTGGCTCTTTTAATTTACTGGGGGACTTCAAAATTCCTTCTTAGCCTCTATCCATAGATAGGCTAATAATGGACTCCTACCATGATTTAAATAGATTTTGTGGGAATGATTCATTTAAATCCTCTAATTCTCCTTACCCTCTAATGTGATTTCTTACAAGGGTAACCCTTTTGCCATTCAAATATAGTGTTTCCCTATCACCTCCTCCAATAGGTAATGGGGATTATAATAATTTATCTATTATTTTTCATAAATTAGTTTTTCTATGATTCTATGTAGTAGGAAGGGGACCTCTCATGGCCTCCACAACCCTATTGAGGACTAGCAAACAAAGACAACATTTCTTGAGGACATGATATGAGTTTAGACAAGGCATGATGTCAATAGGATAGATCTATGCTATTTGTATTAGGTTAAAAACCTAAAAGGGTAACCTAATGGAGGCTAATGGTCAAAACCCATAAGGGCACTAAAGGTTAGTAGCACAAGAAAGACACTGAGCATGTTTCAAGAAGATAAATTCATTGCAAGTTAAATGCAAAACATATAATTGACCCATGAGAAAAATAAAGAGACACCTAAGGAAAATTATATTTATATTTTATTATTGTAAATCTATACCGGTCATCATTATGT
This sequence comes from Sequoia sempervirens, assembly GCA_007258455.2. Lineage (NCBI taxonomy): Eukaryota > Viridiplantae > Streptophyta > Pinopsida > Cupressales > Cupressaceae > Sequoia > Sequoia sempervirens. Next base: position 27,520 of record VDFB02269399.1, read on the forward strand.
ATCATATCTGACGGTCGATATTTTATTAGCTTGACTTGCCCTAAAAGGCAACCCTATTTTATGAGGGCATTGTATTACAGTTGTGTAGTGTGATGTATTTTGAGAGTCTGATAATAGTTGTGTTGCCTTTGGATTTCTAGTTGGTGATACTCCTATGAGAAGTTTGCTCTGCAAGTATATTGTAATCTTTGTGATTTCTAAATAATATATTGGGCGGCTTTTGGAGTGAGGTTTTTCTCCCAAAAGGGTTTTCCCCACTTAAATCAATGTGTTGTGGTATGCATGATATTTATGTTTATTTTTGTTTAAGTTTTTGTAACTGGTAAAGATCTGTAAAAGTTTTGCATTATCCTCCTCTCAAAATGAGTGTAGGAAGTTGGTTCACTTCCTTAGCTTCCTTACAGAATGTAGGGGGATAGTCTCACTTGATGGGATTGCACTTTGCATAATTCACTCATGTCAAAACTTGAGGTCATGGCCCACTTTTGGAGCACTTGTACCATACATTGTGTTGGTCACCCAAACCATGTAGTAATGAGGAATGATGTAATAGATGAATGAGTCAATAAACAAATTAAATTTAGGAAAATAAATATAAATAATGGAATAATGAAATTGTCTTGTGCATATAATTAAATTAATATCTAGCTTTATTTATATTATAATAATTATAATATTTATTGATTATATTAATATCTATATAGTAATAATTATTTATAATAATAGTAAAACTATAAAACTATGTAATTAATGCCAATATGCATTTTATAATGACAATTGATAGGCTTCAATGAGAGTTACTTTTAAATGAGTTTTATTGTTTATAGAGATTAATAGTATCAATTACAACCCTAGTTAAACAAAATTGAGCATAATTGTTGGTTTCTTATTGTGGCTTCTTAATAGTTGTGTGTTTCTTCTATACAAATTTTTGTTACTATTATTCTTTTATATTGAGCCTTATGTTTACTTGTAACTTTGAATTCTCATTGAGCTAATAAGTTGAAGAGGGGGGAGTATGTGTATTACCTTCAAATTTGTATGTTAACCTTATAATTCTATGAAGTTTTGTAGTTAGGTCTTTAAGTCCAATTTCCAAGCCACTAAGTAAATGATCTTCTACACTCAATGTACCTCTACATGGAAATATGGCATCTTTGAATTGCAGGCTCCAAGTGCCACCCATTATATTTAGGTTCAATATGTGAACCATTTGATTACACTCTAGGTAGCATAGGTTTCATGTTATAAATCTTCATTACTTCTTGCCAAAGAAATGATGGACAAAGTCATTTGTAGTTGATGCATCGACAAAGACCTCAATGTAGGTGTGGTGGATACTATATAATATAGAGTTGATTTTCCAAAGTAATTTTAGTGTTAAGTTATGTTGCATCATATGTTTGAACTTGATACTAATTTGATTTTGTGGTGGTAGAAATGGGCCTTTCTTTTGCAATAAAGATGAAATGTTCATACTTTTTATTGTGCTAAAATATGGTTATTTGGTGTCTCAACAAATATTTATTGGAAAAATTATTATCCATAAAGATATACATGATTTGCACGTATTAGAAATTACTTATATCAAAGCAATGGCGATGATAGTATATCCAACTTGCTCTTTTGAAGAGAAGGTGCCTCTTTATTGCAAATTTCACATTTTATTTTTCTTTGGTTTGTCATTATTAAGATCCATGCAAGATAAAGAGGGGATATAGAAAAAGATAAAGAGTTAGAGAGATGGAACATGAGACAAAAATAAGAGATATAAAGAGAAAGAGAGATGGAGAAAGGAGAGACTAACTTTTTGATCAACTTTTTTGTGCCAACAATTCAAAGATGGCACATGTCCTTAGGGATCTATCTCTCGATCCATCTCTGTCTTTGTGTCACTTTATCTATCTCTCCATTTCTATCTTTATCTCTCCCACTATGTCTCTCTTCCTCTTTCTCCCTCTATCTTCGTACCTCTTGAGATCTCTTTATCTCCCTCTTCATCTCTCTATTATGTCCCCCTTAGCTCTCTTTATCTCTCTATTCCTTTTGGGGCAAATGCAATTGGTAGTCATGAAGCCAAATTCCACAACCATTGCTAACAACTTCCCTACTTTTTCCAATATGGGAGGTTTTGGAAAAGGGTATGAACATCCATCAAAACATAAAAGGATAAAGAAATTTTGTGATATGTCGTAGTTAAAACTGTCCTTGTAGACATGTAAGCAAACCATGGAAGTAGAGACAAGGTGTGCAAGTTGTTTGACAGAATGCCCCAAAGACATGATCTCCTAGCCTACTACGACTCTGGAATGCACATAATGGATTTGTTACAAAAGTTCTTAGAAACCTTCAAGCAAATGCAATTGGCATGTATAGAATCAATCTCAACAACCTTTGCTTGCTTTCTCCTTGCTTGTGCCAAAACAAGAGATTTAGAATAGAATATGGCATCAACAAAATTACTGATGAAGCTTATATGATACATCCAACAACTATCATCCCCCATTCAATTCCATTCTCTTCGACAGCAAGCTAATACCCTCTTACTCACAAGTTAATATGTTGCCTCTCATAGGTGAGAGGTTTCAAGTGGTTTAGAACTTTAATGTGGTAGACTATTGTTGGTGGTTTTCTACGTAGACCTCGATCCCGCCTCTGTCATAGATGTTATTTTGATATCCAAGAGGTTCTCTGCTCAGCCTCCTATTAGTTCTTCGTCAGTCACTATATATGTATACATGGATCTATAAATCGACACTTGTGTTTAAAGTGGGGAAAACCCTCTTGGCATGGAAAACTCGACCATATGTCTAATGAGAAGATTATGTATATAATGAGAGTGCTATAATTGCCTCAAAGATTACAAAGGAGATAGGGACATATAGATGAGCAAAAAGAATTCCTTTTGTGTCTTCTTTTTTGTGTTTTGAAGATGTTTGGAACAATCTCAAATGCTTCGATGATTGACATAGTGGAGATTTTCTTCCTATGAGGATTTCTTTTTACTTTAAACATTTGGTGTTTGCCTCATTTCCCCTTGTGTGCATCTAAATCCTGATAGTCTGGCTACAATCTTTGGTTGTGGGCCTCATTAATTGTGGTTTATGTGGGTTCATGGTGCTTAACTCTGAAAATTGTTAGAGAAGGCACAACAAACGGTTTATTTACCATTTAGCATCACTTTTGGAGCAAAGCTTGCACTCACTTGATTTATGATGAGAAGTGCAGGTTGGCCGTATCCCTACGGAATGGGCTCATTGTCTTATACCTTTGGTCAACTCAAAGAAGGTCAAGATAGAGCGACAGTGCAAAGCAGCTCTTGAAAATCTTGGACTTATGGACAATATACTCCTTTCTGTTACGTCTGTGTGATCTTGCTTCACACTTTATTGCAAGATTAAGTGGATATCTTCTTGTTAGGCGTTATTTTAAGTGTGAAGCTGGACTAACTAGTACTAAATTGTAATTACTTGTACAGTGCCTGACTGGGTACTAAAGGCACCGTAAGTAAACTTGCTTTTATGTAAGAACTAATGTTTGCTTGCACACATTCATCATCCTAAATTGGCATGTTTTGAGTAAAACATTTGTGATGCGCTCTTGATATAAACTTTATTTGTGTTTGGAGCATCTTGTATATAAATAGTTCTAAGCTCCAAAATTGCACTCAAAGTTTGTCAAAGCTGGTTTGTTCCTCAACAGATGATGCTACTTTTCATTCTCTTCCAGCTTTGTTTATATTGTTTGGCAAAGAACCTGTTGAGAAAGTAAGTTCCTTGAAATTTGACAGGATGTAGAAATTGTATGATTCCTATCTGGATGACTTGAGCTTTTTGGTCTTTGGAAAGAACATTTCCATGTAGAAAGCAGAAATTTAAAAAACAGGTGAATTTTGAAGAGCATCCCGAGATATAGTTCAAAACCTAGATACTGCTTCATATCATTTGATGATGATGGCCAATAGAACTCCCCAAGGCTTATAAATAATTATGTGTATTCAATTTCTTTGGTTTTCAGGCTGATTTTACTCCTGAAGATATTCCGTTAACCTGAAAGCAATCTCTAGATGCTAAGGTACACAAGAGAACTATGTTACTGGAGATATTCCGTTAAACTTTATATAAACTTTATATCCATTGGCAAACTCTTCTTCTATAAAGGTTACTGAACTTACTGGCATGCGATCAGGACACTGCTGGAATGCCAACATCATCGTTGCCTTAAGACAAAAGGAGGAAATTGGCTTCTGATGAAAGCAAACAAGACACTGATGGTGAAGAGCGTCTGTCTATTTCTGATTTGAACAAGCTTGTTAGTACCTCAGATAGCTGTAATCTTGGGGTAATGAAGCATATAAAGTCTTGATGCCTATCTTGTCAATCGTTGATTGAGTGTCAAATGACAACACATTGAGCACAGAAGAGTCTTTCCTTGTAGGAGATCGATCCTCCCTGCACTCTGCAGTGTGAATTGCACCCATATCAGAAGCAAGCTTTGTACTGCATGTCTAAATTGGAGAAGGGAGCAGAAACGTAGGAGGCAGCAAGAACTCTTCATCCTTGTTGGGATGAATATCATCTTGAAGACAAGTATGAAGCCTTCTCTTTTTAATTTTCAGAACTCTCACGATGAAGGTGCTTCACTCAATGCACTGGTTTAGGGCAGTTCTTGATGAAGCACATAGTATAAAGTCTCCTACGAGCTGATCATCCCAGGTTGCTTATGCTCTTGTTGCTGATTGTCACTGGTGTCTCACTGGAACCCCGATTCAGGTATATGGTATGTTTTTTCTTTAAGTTACAAACACTGATTTTAAAATTTTAAAATTTTAGATACAATATTAAGCATAGATCCCTGACTTATTGAACCTTAGCTGCATCTATGAGATATATTGGAATACTGAGTTTACTATAGTTTTGGTTGGCTAGATACATATTCCCTGGAGACCTTTGGGCTGCCCTACACAGACAAACCTATATTTTGATTATTAATCACAGAAAAGTTTTGACTGTAAGAATTATCACGCCCATTACTAAATACTGGATAATGGCAAATGCAGTCACAATCATGCAAATTGTAGAACATAGGTATGGAATATAAAATAATAAATTCTCATCCAAGTCTAATGTGGGTTGAGAGCAAAGTTTTTCACTTCCTTATCTGTTAGTGGTCCTATAAATGTTTCCTTCTTGTCATATCTACATTTGTTTTTAACCTCTTTCCCATTTTTGTCATCTTTTCTCATCTCCCTTTCCTGTTGGGTTTTGTTCCCTTATCCTAGAAAACACATCATTTCTTTAGTCTTCCTTATAGTCAGATTTCATTACTATCATTTTTCTCAATAGCATGTCTTGTTTCTGCATGAGCATTCAGACATAGCTGTGTAACTATCCCTTGATGTTGCTTACTTCTATTGGCATGCATTTTTTCTTGATTGCTTTATGCTGATTTTGCAAAGCATTATTTGCCCGCTTAAATGTCTGCTGTTTTGCCATCATTGTAGAAAATCACAATGCTTTAGCAAGCAATCGCTGCTTGAATCCCTTTATTATATCCACCATGAAATAATAGTTAGTGCATGTCATGGTAAATTTCATTAGGAAGTTTTTAGAATAGGTGTAGGCAGGTGAAACACATTTAAAAAAGGACCATTGTTCATGTTCTTGCTCTAGCTGCTTTACAGAAGATAAGCATCATGTTTATATATACCGGTTTATTTAATGGAGAAAGATTAAAAAACACGAGAACTCTCAAGTATCAGAATTGGCATTATAGTGCTCCACACCAACCTTGCAATATCCAATATTTAACATGTTATAGGCTCTGTAGTGTGACACAGTACAAGCATGAATTGTAATAGATTCCTTCCTGCAAGGCATGTGTCATTTATTGATGCCTAGCCTACCACCACCCTCGTTACCTACAAGGATCACAAAAGCCTGCCCTGCCCTCTTTCAACACCACGGTCCTACAAATGAATCCCCATTCTCAGGGTCATAAATTGCAGGGATCAAAGATACATTGAACTAATCAAAAAAACCTGCAGATGATTAATAGCCTATGAACATAGAACAAACCTAATACCAAATAGTTTTCAATTTTAAATTAATTATTTCACACAAGCTGCATCAAGAAAACCCAGTTCTCTTCAACTTAGCAGTCAGAGGACTGAAGGATTTGTTTCAGATGATTACATACACAAGAAGAGGACCCTTTTTTTTGTTTCTAAATCTTATTTCCACAGGCCACACATGGGTATGCCTCTTAAATGGGCATGATGAATTCATACAACTGTACAGCAGCAGCTCAACATCAGGTCTCACAACACTTCGAAAATTACCAAAACCTCAGCAGCAGCAGCAGCAACAGCAAGACAGACAAAATTATCTCTCTTTACATCTGTATCATCTACAACACTTCCACACAAACTATTATGTAGTGACTACTGAGTTTCAATCTGTCATTGTTGGTGACTGCAAAGAATAATAGCAAACAAAAGCTAAAACTAAACCAAGTCTATGATGGGCAAATGGCAAAACCTGAGAAAATTTCTGCATCAAACTTTCACAAAAGGCTTGAGCCAGGGCCATAGTTGCCAAGATCCAACGCCCCATATGGCTCAAAAAAGAAGCTTCCCTGTTATTACTAATACTAATACTAACACTACCATTTGTCTGCCAGTCAAAAGCATGGCTTTGGTTATTGTTGCTATTTTGCTGATCTTGGAATAAGCTTGGCCATGATGCAGGGGTTGCCTTGAGGAAACAGGATACGGAGACTTCCTCTATGCTAGTTATGTCTTCTGGTACAATGGCAGATCCGTCATGGTTGGGGGTAACCAACACCCCATATTGCTCAAAAAAGAAGCTTCCCTGTTATTACTAATACTAATACTAATACCACCATTTGTGTGCCAGTCAAAAGCATGGCTTTGGTTATTGTTGCTATTTTGCTGGTCTTGGAATAAGCTTGGCCATGATGCAAGGGTTGCCTTGAGGAAAAAGGATATGGCATCTTCCCCTATGCTATTTATGTCTTCTGGTGGCTCCACAATGGCAGATTCATCATGGATGGGGGTAGAATTGAACAAGTGTGTGATAAAGTTTATATTCTCAATTGAACTGTGCTGTTAACCGAAGTATGGCATGACAATGTAAAAAGACAATGGCCAAGAAGGAATTAATAATTGATGTGAAAAGCAGCATGGCAGTTACTTGTTTGTCTCTAATAACATGAAGGCTGTAAAAAGAGGTAAAACTCTACAGCCAATCACATTTTCAACAATTTATTTTTTAAATATTTTTTGTTAAAAAAATTGCATATTAACATTTGAAAACATAAATATTTATTTCAGATTGAAAAATTACAACCTGGTAATAATAACCAATTAAAGAATTTTGAATACATTAATAACTGCCCAAAGGCAGGCACTAATAAGTATCACATTATTCGCTATAGTTATCTTCTCAGATTTAAGTAATAAATTAACAAAACCAAAACCGTAAAAGTTCTGTGCCTTTTTACATCTGTGCCTCGCTATTAACAAAAAGGATAAAATAAAGACTTCTATAAAAGCAAATTTTACAAGGTCGTCAGTCCGTTCAAATGCTTTTACAAAACTAGTGTCTTGTCTGAAAGTGGCAGGGTCTAGTGTTCAATGCTCAGGCACAGAAAGAGTTTCTACGAATGAAGATGATGCAGAACAAGATCACGCATAAAGCAGCTGAGCGATCCTGTTCTAAAAAGGCAGCAGCAGGTGAACTTAGGCATTGATATTTATCCCAGAAATCTGCAACTTCACGTCATTGCTTTCCATAGATTGGCTGCTGGCAATGTATCTGCTAACAGTGCAGCTTTACTTAATGATGTCCTTCATGGGATCAATCAGGTGAATATGAAAGAGCAGGTGAATATGATGGATGTGTCTGTTGCCCAAGCAGCAGGTGCAACTATTTATGGATCACCTTGTGCATACAGATTGCAAGAATACAGGCAACTCATTCCACTCCTGCAGTACCTTCCGTTTATCTATGCTCTTCAAGAAACCCTCCTCACGTTCTGTTGAGAGCACCGGTGGTGATTTGGCTTGGCTCAAAATGTGCAGGTGATGGGCATACAGATCAAATTAGGGTTTGACTTTTTTCTGATGTTTCTCTCCCAGATAATTGAGATGTATATCAGGTTGTTTTGGAAGTATATCACCTAGGGGGTATACATTGGTGCAGACCAGTACTACTAAGAAGAACAAAGGTCAGAAGATAGAAGCAAACAAAGCTTCAGTTGGAGGCTCAAGGAATAATCAACGACGGACAATGGAAGGCCTCCACTCCCATTGGAGGGCGGTTGTTGCTGATAATTAAGTTTTTCTTTGTCAAGCTTAGTGTTTGACCTTTTATTATGTTTTGTTTTATTATATGTCTCGTGATTTTAGGCTGTGGTTAGTTATAAACTTATAAGTGTGGAATTGAATTATTTTCTGATTTTTTTAGTGATTTGTCTGTTGTACTTGTAAGTTCTTTTATTTGGCTTGGTTGAGGGCTGCAGTAGATCCCTCTCTAATTACTCTAGAAAACAAGTATCTTGCAAATGTGGAACATTAATGTAGGTCATAACCTCAAGCACAGATCTTGAGTTTTCCCTTCACTACTGCAAAGATCTATACCTCCAGGTCACAAATTGCAGAGCCGCCTATGATTATTACCCTTGCAACCTGTGCACGGGTAGCATAGCTAGATGGCACAGCCAATTTTAATGGTCAATCGTCACTATGTTGGTTCTCATTCAAAAGATAATGTAATGCACATTATATGCCGCTTCTGTGCACAGTGCAAATGATGGTTGTGCTTCATTGCTGCACTTAGAAGCACTCATTGGCACATGTTCATTTGCCTTTATGGCATCAAGAAACTCAATAGTAAAAATAAAGGGCACTTAATAGCAAGGTTTCCCTCAAATAATTATCAAGCCATTTAATGATTCAGCAAGATGACCTCTCAATTTTCAACTCTAAAACATAATAATTTATAGTGCAGGAAAACAACTCTTACCCATGGAATTGTTAGTAAAGAATCATTCACTTACTGCAGCTCTATTAAAATCCAAACAAATCAGATACTCCAAAGTGCCTGTACCTCTGAATTTTCAACTCTAAAACCTAACTCATAGTGCAAGAAAACAACTCTTACCCATGGAATTGTTAGCAAAGAATCAATCACTTTCTGCGGCTCTATTAAAATCAAAACAAATCACATTCTCCAAAGTGATTATCTTTAGGGTCATTTGGCTTCTCAAGTCTTTATCTTTCTGCTTACATTCATTCAAATCACATACTTGCATCATCATGTCATGAGATCTCTAACAAAGTACCACAGAAGCCTCAATGCATCTCACATAAAGGCAATAGTTAAACAAAGGGAAACAAAGTAAGAAACATACTACACAGAAGTGATGACAAATTGTACATGATGCACAGAGGAAAACAAAGTAAGAAAAATACTTTAAAAAGTTATAAGTTGTACGGGCACTTTATCTTCTCATCTTTTACGTATAGTTTGCAGACATTCCAAATGTTTCCAAATGTCAAATTCTTTGATACAAACAACTCCTTGAAATTATTACTTCTTAAAAATAGAAAGCTCACAGTTTATGATACTGAGAAATTATAAATCTTTTTACCATTTCTATGACCTGAAAACTAAAAACAAGCATTCAAAGATGAATAAAAAATAACTAGGTCAATTAATATGACAGCACAAAAATTAGCCTCAAAAGATAAAAGTAATCAAAAGATAAAAGTAAACGAGGATTACAACCTAGTTTGAAGTCTTTCCCAAAACTTTGAATCAAGAGTAAACCACGAATGATAAGAAACAATAATGGAAAACATGGTTTACAACCTGGTCGACATAAATTGTTGACACAAATCTACCTAACGGAAAAAAGAAACCAAAAGAAACCAAAAGAAATTCTTGCATAATCAGTAACTCTATAATTGTTTAATTCTGATTGAGTAGGTGTGCAGGCTAAGCCTTGTCTGTCTTTGCAGCTGCAGTTGCAGCCTGCCCGCGTAGACGACCAGTTCTCCTAGCAGCAATGAGACCAACTTTTTGTCCTGGGGGAGCATCGCGACGCACAGTACTGGCATGCCCAATGTGTTGATGGTTACCACCACCATGAGGATGCTCAACAGGGTTCATTGCCACACCACGAACCTTGGGCCAACAGTTTCTTTTGACCCTATATTTGTGATATGCATTGCCAGCTTTCAGCATTGGCTTTTCTGTCCTTCCGCCACCTGCAACTTGCCCAATCATGGCTCTGCAACTACTTGGCACAATCTTCTTAGCTCCAGATGGAAGTTTTACCCTGTAAATTGAAACCAATTTCCAAGACTTATCAAATAAGGCTATTAAAAATTGCAAAATTGCCAAATAACAAAAATCTAAAAATCAAGAATGAAATTAAATAATCATTTCCACCACCTTTTGCATAATCAGCTGATTGTAACCTTATGGGAAAAAAATTAAGCATAGAAATAAGACAGAAGTCTCCACAAGGTATAAGCGTGGAACATAAAATAGCTTGAAAATAATTCGGAAAAAGCCAACTTCCCTAGGACATCGCAACGGATGCATCACACACTTGTTGCCAACCACAAAGCAAGATGATAAACAAAAATGATAATGAGTCAGGGGGAGCATTAAAAAGTGATATATTCAAATTAAATTTCAATCAGCTGCTAAACAAACGAGTGCAAAACCCACTTTGGCTTGTGATAAGTTCAAAATATTAGGACTAGCACAATGTTATGCCTGTAAAGGTCATAACAATCCAACAATGGATTAAAAGTTTTAAATTGATATGCAATAGGAATGCATTGCAAACAACAGCAATCAAATTTGAAAGTACTCACCTCATGAACGAATATACTACAGAAAAGGCAGAAAAAGCATTATTGGATTTGATCAGGCCAATGAGAAATTATTACCTCAATAGCTCAACCATATCACCATGTCTTTGGCAACTTCATTATCACTGCTCTACCCAACAATTATTACACAAATGAAAAGTAATATGGGCAGAACTAAAACGACATCCCTAAAATAGCTTGACAAGGAGAAATGATATATCTTACAAAGACAAACATATGACCTCAGAGATGGGATAATACACCAAGCTGAAACAGGTCATATATCTAGACACAATCCACCAAAAGCTATTAATGATGTTACCATCTAAGATATCAACAGACATTGAAATAATGAGATTAGCAGAGGTCATGTGCTGTGTTGATTTTTTTAACAAATGAATTTTGAATGTGAAATGTCGCCAAAGGATTTATTACCAGTCTATTAACTGTAAATTTTTTGAAGTAATGACCATCGAATGCAGATTTTGGCTTTACAGGGTTATGATTTTGTTCATTGCCTGTGATGGAGTTGCCTGTCTCTGCTTTTATGACTACCATAGAAGACTCCCAGGAACACAAAGAATCAATAACCTCAACAAGATAAGACCACAACTGTTAAAATTTGAGGGAAATTTTGACAAAGGATCATTCCGGGGGAAATGTAAAAGATCTAATCCTAATAAAAGCCACACGACAATCCTTATAACATTGAGGGGAAAATTGACAAAGCTCCTCGATCAAGATACATTAGTGAAACAAAAAAATTAAAATCAAAACGAAACTTACCCTAGCAACTCTAACCAAACCCTAGAAGAGAAAACCCAGCGAATTGGGGTTTTAAAGGATCGAGTACCTGGAAGTGCCATTATCAGGGTTATGGCTGATGACGATGGCATAATCTCCAGAAGCCCTGGCAAAGGAGCCACGATCGCCAACATGCTGCTCCACGTTGCAAACAACAGCGCCCTCAGGAATAGATCTCAGAGGCAAGACATTCCCCACAGTCAAATTGGCCTTCTTACCGCAGTAAATAAACTGACCAGTATACATACCCTCGGCGGCGACGAATAGCTCCTTCTGCTGCCTGTAACGGAAGGGATGCCTGAAGCTGACGCGGCAGAGGGGGGCGCCGCGCCCGGGGTCGTGAACGACTTCTGTAACAATGCCTTTCAGGTACCCATTTCGCTCGCCGTAGTCCAAACTGCGAAAGCGTGCAGGGCCCTTTCTGTGATGTGTGTGGGATTTGAAGACCGAACCTGCTCCCTTCCTCTGTGCTCTAATCACGCGACCCATTTTCGAGCTTACTGTCAAGCGAGAATTTCCCCCCCCGCCCTTAGAATATAGGGTACAAAATTATAATTTCTTCGATGTTAGCCCTAACCCTAGTTATCCGATAGGCTTCTTAAGTGGACTTCCAAGTCCACAGAGCATCGCCAACCCTGTCAACGCCGTCAAACAGATCCCCGGCCGCCGGTAAACGTTTTCAATTGGACGGATAATTCGCCGATAGGTGAGATTTGAGTCTCAAACAAGTTTCATGCAAATTGTTGAGTTATGGGAAAATAATTTTCAGCTCTCACTATCATGTAAAATCCAGATAAATATTAATTTTTTAACTAGATGAGAAAGACTATTTTCATTTGTAAACATTCTATTTTAATTTGATGATAACTTTCCTTTTGCATTTGCATTGCTAAATTTATTTCATTCTATTATTTAGCATTTATTATTAATTATTTAATCTAATCACATGCAACTAGAACTAACACATTGCATCTATATGCACCCATGCACAAACACTTCTAACATATTAACATACATATAATTTTCTATCAATGTAATCTTAAACCTCCTTTAGATGCAAGTGCTAGTATTAAGTCGTTAGGAATGGTATAAATGCCATGTGAAAATTTGTCTCATGCCAAATTTAATCTAACCACATGCAACTAGAACTAACACATTGCAACTATATGCACCCATGCACAAACACATACTCTCTAACATATTAACATACATATAATTTTCTATCGATGTAATCCTAAACCTCCTTTAGGTGCAAGTGCTAGTATTAAGTCTTCGGGAATGGTATGAACACCACACGAGAAGTTGTCTCGTGCCAAAAAATACAACGTGCATGCAATTGAAACATTCATTGAGCTCTTTTAATTTAGGGCAACTTTATAAGGTTCACCACTTTCTTTATTTTACTTCTTTATATCCTTATTATTCAATTATGTTTAATACAATGGTAGTCATATAGTTGTCATTAAAACTAGTGATGGGTTAAATTTTGTCATCAATTTTAGCTTGAATTCACCTAGTTTTGTGCCCATTATAAGCTTATCTTTTTGCCCTTTTCCCCTTAAATTGCCATAATAGTTGTAAAGGATTAAAGTTAATTAATATGGATTGAAGGATACAAAGCATTTGGTAATTAACCAATCATGAGTACTAATTTCGGTGGTTATGTGAAACAGGGGTTTTTGGAGGTTGAAGGGATGAGTAATGAAGACTGCCTGGAGGATCTCGTGGTCTTTTTAATTATTGTCTTTTAGTTTTTGTTTAGTCGATGGTCTGGTAATTAGGTTGTGTAATTAGTTTTGGAGTATTTAGAAAATAGTAGGTCGTATGCCACTTCACTATTTTCCAAACTGATCTATTATTTTTGGTCATAAACTTCCAAATGGTGGACATATCTACTTTTAATATTTTGTTTTGTAGTTGAACATATATATATATATATATCTCTTTCTAGCATAAAAGCAATCTTGAAGTTGAAATTAATATAAGCAAAAGACTATTGAAGTGTTGAATCTGCGTACTATGTAAACGTTTTCCTCCATTCGACCGGTTGGGAGAAAGGGCTTGCTCCTTAGCCAACGTTTGGATTTCTTTTTCTATTATTTTGTGTGAGGTGTAATTTATGTTTGCTCAGTGATTTCATATGTTTGTGATTTAATTTAGTTTAGTAATTTTATATGCATATTAATTGAATTGATTTCAATCAGCGTGGTGTTATTTATTAAAATGTGAAGTAAGTTGTATTTGGAAAAGACCGATAATGTGTGGCATGAGTATAGATTGTAGGGACAACGCATACATATGAATTTGAATTTTGTTTTTAGAACACCGAGATAACGTACACAACTTTACCAGATCATGTTGCTAGGACACCACAGGTCCTGTCGCCTGGTTACTGTAGCTCATGTCACCTAAATTGTTTTAATATACCTTTAGCATTACATCTTTTTTGTTGTTATTGTTAATATTTGAAAGTGTTGTGTAAATCTAAGACATTGATTTCAAAGGTTTAAATGAGGATGCAAAAGTGTATGTGTGTCGATTTGGAATAAGGAGGTAATAATTAAAAATAGGTTTTTATTAAAATTGCAAATTGAAGGTGTGTTTTGATTTAATTCCTAGATTAAGAAGTGTGTCTTGATTTAATTCCTAAATGCATTCATCACACTTGATTTACTAGTTTCAGCCCTTGAGTAGACAGCCCCAATACCTTTCATCAGTTTACGTTCCCTGGATTGACACACACAGTAATAAACTGAGGAAAAGTCATACTAATTGGATTTGTAGAACTATTCAACAAAATTATCTTAGACAAAAGTTTACCCCATCTGTAGTCCATAGTTTTTCCCTACAACTAGCACAAAAGTGCAAGGATTGCGTTCATAGATAAGTATATATAAGTTAATATGTTAAAAGTACAATTTATATGTGCATAAAGATACATAAATTATCCTCAAAACAACATTATTCGAAGTGGCATCCAAATCCATAAATTCACAATTTAAAATTAAATATCAATCTTTATTTTATTAATAAAAGTTTGATCTTTAAGCTTCCTAAAGCATTCCTATTCTTTGTTCAAAAAAGCGGTCTGTAATGTTGGCAATTTGTGGGATTTTCAATCAATGTGTTGGTCTTCATGGAATGTGGTTAAAAACCTATTTGGTTTGAATAACAAATATGAAGCTTTCATGATCTTTGTGCAATCTTTGGTGTTAGAGGAGCTATCTATGAAGCTATGTACTCCAATCCATTGCAACTTTTTTAAGGATTGGACATGGATGTCATTATATCCCTTTTTCCTTCCCTTTAAAAAAAAATTACTTGAAGTTGCTTCCTAATTTTCCCTTGAAGTCACGCTTGAAAGCTAAATGGAAGTGCAGGTTCAATGAAAGGTTTTGGTTAAAATTATCTGCTCAAATTTGGAAATCTAAAGTTAATTCTGATGCTTAGTTACTTGCCTAGAAGATACTACATTTTAAACTGCCTATTGAGGACAGGCTAAAGCGTATTATGATCCAGCCAACTAACTGTCCTTTTTGTCACAATCATGAAAACATGAAGCATATTTTTTGGAACTGTTGGTTGGTTAAAAAGCTATGGAATTCTGTGTTCAGTGATTTTTATGCTATCTTCACTCATAAACTAAGCTGGAAAGAAGCTCTTTTTGGAATTGGTTTGTATGATAATCAAATTGTTGATGGTGCGAGACATATAATTTTGTTACATATATGGAGAAATAGATGCAAAGTTGTTTTTACTATCAATCATGATCATCAGGAAGTTATGTTCTTAAGGCTTTACTCTGATATATTATTTTGTCTTGATGCCTTGTTTCCTTTACTTCAGAAGGACATTTTGAAGAATCCAACGTTAAGTTTCCAAATTTGGCAAATCAAGCTACAAGTTGAATAGTTAGTGAGCAAGGAAAAACTTTGTATCAGCCAAGGCTTAAGTTCTATTTTACAAGATGTATAATGTTGTCATGTTCTTGTAAGTTTTCTAGTTTTGTTGCAACTGTTTCCATAGTTTTTTTAGAGCTGTTCTTACAGCTCTTTGTCTTGTATTGGTTCCTTTTTGTTGAATCTCTTCATCTCTTGTTGTTGTTGTGCTCTTGAGAGCTGCTCGTACAACTCTTTGTCTTGTGATGGTTTTTCTTTCCTCTTATACTTCTCTTGTAGTTTTATAACTGCACTATTATTTGTAATTGCATTTCCTCAATATAAAAAAAAAATCCAATTATTAATCAAAATAAAACTTAAACAAAATAATAAATTTAAAAAAGGAATTAGAAAATTTCAAAAATTTCACGCATTGAAAAAGATTCACCGCAATTTGTATGTTAACATTCTCCTCCAAACATTTGCCCATTAAAACTCCACTGAGCTCTCCCTATTCCTATTTGGCTTTCTGCCTTTTCATCTTTAAAGATATATTATAACTCTTTAGATCATGTTCATTTAATAATATACAAATTATTTTCTATATTTATTTAGCCTTATTCAGGTTAGGATGACCAAAATATTGCTTTTGGACAATTAAAAAGGTTTCTAGTTAGTTTGCTTTACTTCCTACTCTAACTATTACACTTTTATGTGAGAAATTGATTAAAAAATAGGTGTCTTGAGAAGGATATCTCTCAACATATTATATATTATTATTATATGTGTGTGTGTTGTAGCATTCACATCACAACACATAAGACATTAAATGAATTAAGGTTAGCCTTAGGGTTAGAGTTAGGGTTGGAGATAGAATTAGGGTCAGGGTAGGGTTAGGTTTAGGTTTAAAGATAGAATTAGGGTTTAGAATAGGATTAGGGTCAAAATGAGGATTAGGGTTAAGGCTAGGGTTAGAGTTAGGGTTAGGATTAGGGTTAAGGTTACAATTAGAGATAGGGTTAGGGTTAAGGTTAGTTTTAGGGGTAGGGTTACTATTAGGTTTAGGGTTAAGATTAGAGTTAAAGTCGGGGATAAGATTAGGGTTAGGGTTTGCATTAGGAATAGAGATAGGGTTAGAGGTAGGTTAAGGGTTACAATTAAGGTTAGGGTTAGGATTAGGGTAAGGGTTATAATAGAGATAGGGTTAGGGTTAGGGTTAAGGTTAGGGTTAGGGTTAGGGTTATGATTAGAGATTGAATTAAGGTTAAGTTTAGGGTTAGGATTACAATTAGGGTTAAGGTTAGGGTTAGGATTAAGGTTTGAGTTACAATTAGAGATAGAATTAGGGTTAGGGATATAATTATAGTTATGGTTATGGTTAGATTTAGGGTTAAGGTTAGGGTTAGGATTATAGTTAATGTTAATATTAGGGTTAGGGTTATGATTATGGTTAGGATTAATGTTAGATGTAGGGTTGGGTTTAAGGTTAGGATTAGGGTTAGGGTTACAGTTAGAGATAAAATTAGGGTTAGGGTTAGTGTTAGTGTTAGAGTTAATATTATGGTTATCATTAGGGTTAGGGTTAAGGTTAGGGTTGGGGTTAGAGTTAGGATTATGACTAGAGATAGAATTACAATTACCATTGGCATTAGGGTTAGAATTAGAGTTAAGCTTAGGGTTAGGGTTAGGGTCAGAGATAGAATTGGAGTTAGGTTATAGTTATGGTTATGTTTAGGTTTAAGGTTAAGGTTAGGGTTATAGTTAGATATAGACTTACTGTTAAGATTACAATTAGGATTAAGGTTGGGGTTAGGGTTAGGATTAGGGCTAGGGTCAGGTTAGAGATAGAATTAGGGTTAGGTTTAGGGTTATGGTTAAGGTTGCAGTTAGAGATAGAATTAGGTTTAGGCTTAAGATTTTGGTTAGGATTATGGTTAAGGTTAAGTTTAGGGTTAGGATTAGGGCGGGTATTATGATAGAATTAGGGTTATTTTAGCATTGGGGATAGAATTAGAGTTAGGGTTAAAGTTAGGGTTAGGGTTAGGATTAGGGTTAGGGTTAGTGTTAGAGATAGAATGAGGGTTAGGGTTAGGGTTAATGTTAGAGATAGAATGAGGGTTATGGTTATGGTTAGAGTTAAAATTAGAGTGGGGTTAAGGCTAGGGTTAAGGTTTGAATTAGGGTTAATATTAAGGTTAGGGTTAGGGTCAAGGTTACAACTAGAGATAGAATTAGGATTAGGGTCAAGGTTAGGGTTATGGTTAGAGATAGTTTAGAGTTAGGAAATAGTGTTAGGGTTAGGGTTAGGGTTAGGGTTATTTAGGGTTATCGTTACATTTAGAATTATTAGTTTTAGGGTTGAGATAGGGTTAGGGTAAGGGTTCAAGTTACACTTAGAATTAGTGTTAGTTTAAGAATTAGGGTTAGGGTTGGGGTTGGGTTTGAGTTACATTTAGAATTAGTGTTAGTTTAAGAATTAGGGTTTTAGTTAGGGTTACAATCAAAATTAGTGTTAGTTATAGAATTATGGTGGGTTAGAAATATTGTAAGTGTCAATATTAGGGTTAGGGTTAAGGTTAAGATTAGAATTATTGTTAGATTTAGAATTAGGGTTAGGGTTAGAGATAGAATTATAGATAAGGTTCAAGTTAGAATTATTGGGAGTGTTAGGGTTATAGTTAGAATAAGGGTTAGGGTTAGGGTTGCAATTAGAATTAGTGTTAGTTATAGAATTAGGGTGGATTAAAAATAGTGTTAGTGTCAGGGTTAGGGTTAAGGTTACAATTAGAATTGGTGTTAGTTTTAAAGAATTAGGATTAGTGTTAGGGTTAGAGATAGAATTAGAGTTAGGGTTCGAGTTAGAATTATTGTGAATGTTAGGGTTAGTTTTATAGTTAAAGTAATAGTTAGGGTTAGGACTACAATTACAATTAGTGTTAGTTTTAGAATTAGGGTTAGGACTAGGTTTTAATTTCAACCCCAACCCTAATTATAATTCTAACCTTTATCCTACTTCCAACACTAACCCTAACTATAATCTTAATTATAATTCTAATCCTAAACATAATTTTAACCCTTTTAATAATATTAATTCTAATGGAAATCTTAATTCTAACCCTAATTAAACCCTAGCCATAATTAATAATTGAACCCTAACCCTAACTTAATTTTAACCCTAACTATAATTGAAACATAATCCAAATCCTAATTGAACCCTAGCCTTAATTGAATATAAACCCTAACCATAACCCTAATTAAATCCTAATTGAATTTCAACCTTGATCATAATTGTAACCCTAATCCTAATCCTAGATGAATTTTAACCTCAACCTTAACCCTAACCCCAAAAATTATTCTAGAACCCTAACTCTAATTGAACACCAATTGAACCCTAAGCCTAGTTCCTTAATTGAATCTTAACCCTAATCAAAACCTAACCCCAACACTAATTAATCCCCAACCCTAACCCTTATTCTAACTCTAGCTCTAACCCTAATCTTAACTTGGAAAGTTACTAACCCTAATCTAACTGTAACCCTAATAGAAATCCAATCATAACTCTAATCCTAATTGAATGCAAACCCTAACTCCAAGTTTTATCATGTAACCCTAACCCCAAGAGTTATCTTAGAATCCTAACCCTAACCCTATTTTAATTCAACCCTAATTAAACCTGAACCCTAACCCTAATTGAACTCAAACTATAACCCAAACCCTAATTGCACACCAACCCTAACCCTAAGCCTAATGTTGACCCCAAGTGTTATTTTAAAACCCTAACCCTAACCCTAATCTTCACCCTAATGCTAATCTCAAAAATTATCGTAGAACCCTAATTGAACCCTAACACTAATTGAATTCTAATCCTAACTTAAACCTAATGCTAACCCTAACCCTTATCCTAATTCTCACCCTAACCCTAACTATAAACCTAGTTACAATTCTAATCCTAACCATAATTCTAGCTCTATTCATAATTCTAATTCTAACACCAACCCTAATTTTGTTGGAAACCCTATATCTAACTATAATACTAATTGAACCCTAACCCTAACCCTAATTAAAACCTAACCCTAGTTGAACCCTTACCCTACCCTGACCCTAACCTAAATTATGTGTGACCCTAATTGAACCCTAATTAGATAACCCTAATTGATTCCTAACCCTAACCCCAACCCTAATCTTTGTTAGAGTTATCATACATTGGCTAATAATTAATTAATCTTTAATTGATTATTAGTCTAATTTATTCTTACACATTTTAGCTAAACTTAGGATTGCTTTATTAATTGAGTTAATATTAGATCATTATGTCACATCTCATGTGACGTTGACACTTGTCATGATCTTATCCCTTTCTCATTTAGGGCTTTTCTCTTATAAGCATTCAACCCTTATTGTAATTACTTCACGAAGAATATCTGAAGCTTTCATATCTTCTTGAAAGCTTCTTCTGTAACTTTTCCTTGTTGATGAATATATCAATTCTTGTTTGCAAATATCTTATGTGGAAGGTGTCTTTGTTTGTTGTTTGATCCTATGACTTGTGGTTTTGTGCTTATTTCACAATTTTAACATGGTATCAGAGTGTGGATCCAACAAACCTCTTCTCAATTTATGAGGTTTTTTTCTTCAATAAGGGTTGCAAGCTTCAGAACTAAATCCCCTTTGCTTGTTTTGCAAATTTTTGAGGTGGGAATTTTTTGAAGCATTTTTGTGTGAAAAAGGACCTCGTCGTTGGATCCAGAGCTGTTGAGAAAGTCAAATTTGGCTGTTGTTGCACCTGATTTTGACTCTAGATGTCAGATTTGTGAAGGTTTGAAGAAAGGGCTTTTTTGCCAAATCCAGGGGGTGTCTAATTTTTGGGGGCATTTTGAGCCCAAATAGACCTCACCATTGCGTTTGGAGCGGCAAAAAACCCTAAGATTGACTACCAAATCATTGAATTTTGAGTCGGGAGCATCTGAGGCAAAAAAAATTTGCTAGGGAAGTCATACGACCTCCCCAACACGAAAAACAAGGTAAAAATTTAAAAAAAACATATTTTATAATATTTTTTTCCTGCAAAAATTTTTCAAAAAAATATATTGAAAAAATATTTTTAAAAACCCTTTTGAAAGGGCAACACAGGTATTTTCATTTGAATATGTATTAAAAATTTGAAAGGGGGTACACAGGTACCTGCCACCCCTGCCATGGAAGAGGTGGTAGACCTACAGACCCACCCTGTAGTACCTTGGGGTATTGCCGCCCTGTTGGTGGTAGCCCCTCGGACCCGCCTAGGGGTGGGGTCCGCCCCTTATTTTTTAAAAAAATCAATAAAAAAGTTTTATATATATTTTTTTTCAAAAAATATAATAGTTTTTTACTTATTTTTTCTCAAAAAAATATATTAGTTTTTTATAATATTTTTTTCTTAAAAAAATATGATGGTTTTTTATATATATTTTTTGGAAAAAAATATAATAGTTTTTTGACATTTTTTAACTTTTAATGCATTTTTTTTGCAAAATAAAAGCACTGTAGTTGGAGAATATTTTCTAGTATCACTATATTTGGCGAACCTCTATTTCTGGAGGTATTTTTGACAAATTTGGAGGAGTCTTTTTTCTTTTTTTTTCCCACTCAGCCCCTCTCCGTTGGGATTTTTAGTTTTGTACCTTAACTTCCAGAGGCCATATCTCAGCCACACAGTGGTTTTTTCGATTGCAATCTTTTTGAAATGGGATGAAATTTCGTGTTCTTCATAGTGGTGTAGGTATTTTCCAATTTTGACTTCTAGTTTTTTCCAAAATTCTATTTTCTCAGTGCTATAGTTGTTAATTCTCATTTTGGAAACTTTGACAGGCCATATCTTCTACATCCGGACACATTTTTGGGTGCCATTTTTTTTGAAAGTGCATGTTTTTTCGTGTACTTCATCATGGTGCTACCAGTTTCCTCATTTTTTGTAAGAGAATTGTATTTTCAGCTATTGTCCTTTTTGGACCTTATGGGCTCACATTGCATGTATTTATGATTTTGTAAACACACTAAGATAAAGTACCGTTGTATTGCACCTATATTATGGGATCTTGCACATCACTTTGTGCCTTATTGTACTCGCACTATGATATAAAGTTCCATGGGGGTTGATGTTTTCCTTTGTTTTCCTTCATACCTTTCTTATGCATATGTGACTTTTGTTTTCACATCCTTTCTATTTACTTGTACTTTCATGTCTACACCTTCAGATATTCTTGGTTCTTCTTCATGCACTACATTCAGGCATTTAGTTTTAGTGTACCTGTCATACCTCCCCCTTGTTAGCATTATGGGGGGGTTTCTACTATTGGTGCTAATGCTTCCTTGGTTTCATGTTGGAGTGAGCTATGTATACTGATGAGGTAAAAATAACCTCATCAACATAATGGCCTCAATATACAAATATAAACCTTCTAGCCCAAATTACTCTGCCAATTGATTACCTTTAGGAAAAATAATTGCTTTCCTTTCTATGAATAATCATACAAACTTATTTCTTGGATTTGATTAAATTAAACTAACTTATCTTGATTTAATGGTTTAATCTTGAGTATTTCGCAGGTCAACTCCACCACCATTCGCCATTCCAGTCAGAAGGGAAGTAAATGCGGGTCTCATACTTTTGAAAACCATCGAGTAGGCACCAGAATGCTAGGAGCACACATTTTGGCCAAGCCTTTATAATTCTATTATTTTTCAGTTTCAAAGACTTTATGGCTCACGTGAAGCCTCTTTAATATTGTATATCATGGGCTCTTAAGTCCCTTTTACTATGGGAAATCTGTTGAAAGACTTGATCGACTGAAAAATAGGATTTTTGTTAGCCACTTTTCATATAATTATGTAATTGTTACAAATAATGAGAAGAAGATTATCGTTATGCTGTTAATTTGTCTTTTGAGTAAAAACTACCATATGAATATGAGTTTTCCTACCTTCCTTTGAATTACTATGTAATATGGATGCATCTGTGGAATGAAGTAACATAAAGGATTTTCCAATGCATGTGATTTGAAGTAGCAGCAGATACACCCACGGGCTGGCCACTCGAGGGTTAGAAATAGATAGATAAGTATTTGTTTCCTGTTCTGCATTTTCCTTTGATAGAATAGAAGTTACATTTGCATTTTATTTTCATTAGTACATGTGTATACTATTAGTGTCAAGCCTCTAGGTTGCAA
This sequence comes from Sequoia sempervirens, assembly GCA_007258455.2. Classification (NCBI taxonomy): domain Eukaryota; kingdom Viridiplantae; phylum Streptophyta; class Pinopsida; order Cupressales; family Cupressaceae; genus Sequoia; species Sequoia sempervirens. The sequence continues at coordinate 50,316 of VDFB02269399.1, forward strand.
CTAAGTCCGTAGCTTCTAAGCTTAGCATTTGAATGTCTGGAGCACCTTTCTTCAATTGATTTTGATTAATGGTTTTATGATTAGCAATTAGCTTGTGATTCTCTGTAGTAGATAAATGTTTCCTAATTTCTTTACATGCTTTACCTCTTCAACAATTTATGAATTCTTTAGGCTAATTGTTTCCATGCTTTCTAGTTTAATGGTGATGCTTTTCATATTCTTAGTTTTTTGTCTTGTGATTTGAGTTACTTTCCTGCTTTCTAGATAGATGATTTATTGCTTTCTAGATTAGAGGCCCCTTAGATTAGAATTTTTATTTAGTAGATTAGTGCTTAAGAGAGAAGTTGAGATGTCCTCTATTGCATACAGTCGTTGGACATTGCCCAGTCTATATATTGATGTGTTTATTCACTAAAGTGTTAGGACCTAATGACAATCTATCACTTTTTGGCATTGTTGTCGAGGAACCTTTTTTCTAGTGTTAGTAGGAGATATCTTGAATACCTCTCTTAGGGATAGGAATAGTTCTTTGGGCTTCTTTTCTGCATGGTCAGGAAACGAGGCCCCCACAGGAGATTCATACCAAAAACCCCCCAATTGATGTACCAACAACAAGTGGAGAAGAAGGAAACTTAGACCAAGAACTTATTATGGAATTGACCGAACATGGTCAACCTGAGACCTTCCCACATACTCCAGAAAGAGAACAAATATTGGTAGAAGAGCATATTCTTTCGCAAACCTTTGAACCTTGTGCTACTAAGCAAATTTTGGAAGAGGATCACATTCCCTCCAACACCATGGGTGACCAAAGAAACGCTACCAACAACCACAACAATGATAACCCTCCACCACGCACATTCACTTATCCTATTGCTATTGATGCAGATGACGAGATGACAATGAAAAATATCTCACTGACCTTCTTACCAACCTTTCAAGGTTTTTCTACTGAGGGCCCTGATCAATTCCTATTTGAATTTAAAGTCTTGTGTCAAACCTATGAATACAGGAATGATAATTAAAAACTAAAGCTTTTCCCTTCCACTCTGAAAGACTCAGTTATGCGCTAGTTTATGGGGTTAGCTTCTTAGTCGATAACCTCTAAGGATGAAATGGAGACCGTCCTTTTGGAGAAATATTAGAGTTACTGCAGGGTGAGTGATAGGAAAGAATAGTTGTTAAAAATAAGGCAAAATGAGGATGAAAGTTTAGAGGACTACCTAGATAGGTTTATCTTCTTGTCCAAACATTGTGGTGGGGAAGTTATAAGCCTCAATATTTTAAAGACCTTATTTCTCAAAGGTCTCAACAATGAAGCTCAGAGGAGCTTAGAATTAATGGGAAAAGGAGACATGTCCCAACTAAGATTAGAAGATAATGGAATTGTGTCAGAACTTCTCCCGTACTCGTGGAGGGATTAGGAAGTTCACCCCCTTACGTGGTTATAATGACATAAATAAGCTTCATGAGGAACTGGCCAACTTCAAGATTGACATTCTAGTCCAACTAAACACCACCTTAGATGACATCCAGGCTAAAACCAGAAATCCTAAGACTTTGTCTATTTATTGCCCTAGGTGTCGAAACAAACATTTGCTAAGATAGTGTCCCTTGGACAAAGTTGACAAGATTGACATTTGTCAAGTATGTGACAAGAATCACCCCACCAATAAATGTGAACTATTAAATGCCATAAAAAATTCCAAGAAAAGAACAACTCCAGTCAAGGAAGAAGTGAAGGTTGTCAACCAGAGAATGATAGGTAATTTCTCCTATGGCCAGAATTCCAATCCTAATTGGCAAACCCAACCAAATTGGAACAATAATCAATGGGAAATGCCCTAGCCTCAGGCACCGCTACCAGTACCCTCTAACTGGGGAACCTATCCTTGGGGACCACCAGACTGGACAAACCAATCTTGGGGTAACCCTCAGTGTCCCAACTAGTCTCAACAATAGTGGTACCCTCAAAATTCCATTCCTCAATGGAATCAACCCCAACATCAGTTCTATTATGGTCCTAGGAGGATGCCTACCCAAAAAACTCTCTTACCACCTCCCTAGAACACTCAACAAACTGAACAAGTTAACCAACCACCACTTTCGGCACAACCAGTCCCTAATCCAAAGAACAATCGTCCAAACACTCTGGTGTATTCCGCTAAACAGGACAATGTCACTGAACTCAATGCAATGCATTGTGGAAACCCACAGCTAAGGTCTGGTAAAACACTTTTGCAACTGACTATTGAAGAAATCATAGAGGAACCTATCCAGAAGTTTGCTGACGAAACAACAATAACACCCGCACCCGTAGAACAAACCCTAGACACTACACAACATGAAATCGACCCGCCATCGTTAGTAGGAGCTGTCGACCTACCTCAGGAGGAGGAGAGTCAGTCTCCAACTGAATCTTTGGAAAAGTTAGTGACTAAAGACAAAACCAAAGGCCCTTTTCTAGAGCGATTGAAATCAATCCCCGTGAAAGATGCTTTGGAAACAACATCACCTATGGAAAATGCACTAATACAGGAAATTAAACGATTGCATATTGAAGTTCCCTTGTTACAAGAAATTAAAGAGATCCCTAGGTTAAACTAGTTGATTAAATAGTTGTGCATCAAAACTCCAGGGAGGAAGCCAAAATGAATCAACACTGTTCATATCAATGGGTACCTAGCTAATTTGTTAGCGGGAACAGTTACTGCTCTAAAAAATGATGACCCAGGAAGTCTGCTTATAATAGTAACAGTTAATGGGGTAGCAATACCCAACGCTTTAGTAGACTTTTGAGTAGCCATTAATGTAATGAATGTTGATGTGATGGAAAAATTAGGCCTCACTGATCTACGCCCCACAACTATAGTCCTATAGATGGCAAACCAATCCATAGCTATTCCCAAGGGCATCATTGAAAAGTTCTTGTTAAAGTAGATGGATGGGAATATCTAGTGGATTTCTAGATAATTGAATCCATTATTCCCGAAGATAGTTATCCAATACTTTTGGGACGACCATGGCTAGCTACAGTTGTAGTCAAAATTGATTGCAGGGAAGGAGGAATGACAATCTTGTTGGTATGTGGGACTAATCATGCTGAAAAGTTTTCTTCCTACTTTTTCGCATGATCACTGAAAAAGGGAAAAATCAATGGAAAAAGAAAAATCCGATTTGGTAGAACCCTAAAATTTGGAAGCTTCTAAGCTTGGTAAAAAGGGGTTCGGATGGGTATTTCAGTATGATGAAAAACGCGATTATTCGTAAGATTGTAATAGGGTTTTTACTAGATAATAAAAGTATTGGATGGCTGCGGTTTGGTGGATGTAGCCCGGATTGGGTGAACCACGTTAAATTCTCTGTGTTATGATTTATTCCGTGTATGTTTTGGTTTCTCTGTTTATTATATAAAATCTGCATTTAATTGTTAGATCTGTCATCACTAACCCTAACAAGTGGTATCAGAGCGAGTTGTGTTTCGATTATCATCTATAGGAAAGTCTCATGGTTGAGTGGGAGTCTCACGGTTGAGTGGGAGCAATGGCAGACGAGGGTAAGAAGGTTGAGAAGTTTAATGGGTAGAACTATCAGTTATGGAAGATGCAAATGGAGGACTATCTCTATCAGAAGGATTTATGGTGGCCATTGGAAGGGAAAGCCAAGAAACCTGCAACAATGTCAGATGAGGACTGGGAGATCTTGGATAGAAAGGCTCTTGGCAGTATTCGTCTATGCCTGGCACAATCGGTGGCGTTTAATATTACAACAACAAAGACAACTCAAAAGTTGATGGAAACCCTGGTGAAGTTATATGAAAAGCCTTCAGCTTCGAATAAGGTATTTCTTATGAAGTGTTTATTTAATATGAAAATGGTAGAAGGTGAGTCAGTTACTGATCATTTGAATGAGTTTAATACGGTCACCAGTCAATTAAATTCTGTAAAAGTAAACTTTGATGAAGAAGTTAGGGCTCTTTTGATTCTATGTTCTTTGCACGAAAAGCTGGAATTAGCTTGGTAATGGAAGCAATATTTTGGTTCAATACATTGAAGTTTGATGATGTTGTTGGTGTTATTTTGAGTAGGAAATTCGTGAGGAAAAGCTGGTGGAACATCCACATCGTGCGTTTGAATGCAGAAAGCAGGGGCAGAACAAAGGAGAGATGAAACAATTTTGGAAATCGTGGGAAGTCACGAGGAAAATCAAAGGACAAAAGGTCCCAATCTAGAGACAAGAGGGATTGCTGGTACTGTGGTAAGCCGGGTCATTTGAAGAAAGATTGTTGGTCTCAGAAAAATAAAGATGGAGACAAAAGGAAGGAAGCAAAGAGGCTAATGTGGTAAGTAATAAATCTGATGAGGATGCTTTGATTCTTTCCCTTGATAATGCTGATGATTCTTGGGTGTTAGATTCAGGGGCTTCATTTCATGCTACCCCCCATAGAAGTTATTTTCTTGATTATGTCCAAGGGGATTTTGGGCTGGTTTATTTAGGAGATAACGAACCCTGTCAGATTGTTGGAAAGGGAAGAATCAAGATTAAGTTGCAGAATGGGAATCATTGGCTACTACGTGAGGTAAGGCATGTTCCAAAGTTAAGCATAAATTTAATTTGTAGGGCAACTAGATGATGAAGGTTGTGTTGTTACATTTAGTGATAAAAATTGGAAGGTCACAAAGGGTGCCTTAGTAGTAGCAAAAGGTGTGAAAGTAGGCACCTTATATCTTTGTACAGGTCATACTGTTCCTTCTACTTTAATTGTTACGGAAAAGGGTCAATGTTCAGGAACAGTTGCTGCAGTTAAGCAGGTAGAAGATCATATAGTTGCTGTGGACTCTGAATCAGCACTGTGGCATAATAGACTTGGGCATATGAGTGCAAAAGGTATGAAAGTACTTCATTCAAATAATGTTTTACCAGGTCTAAAAAGTGTTAATATGGATTTCTGTGAAAGTTGTGTGTATGGAAAACAAAAGAGAGTTAGTTTTCTCAAGGATGGGAAGCAAAAGAAAGATGAGAAATTGGAGCTTAGGTATCTTCTCTCGGTGGCTCTCACGTATTATGTTACATTCATTGATGATGCAACTAGAAAGGTATGAATTTATTTCCTTAGGCATAAATCTGATGTATTTGAAACTTTCAAAAAATGGAGAAGCTTGGTTGAGAATGAGACGGGTAAAAAGATAAAATGTCTCAGATCCGATAATGGTGGTGAGTATTGTAAATTAAAGAGTTTGAAGATTATTGTTCCTCTAATGGTATTAGACAGAAAATGGTTCCAAGGACTCCGCGAGGGAAAATGCGAGTGGTTGAGCGCATGAATAGGACAATAATGGAGCGTGCCGCAGTTATGAGATTACATCTTTGGGCTGCCTTTAAAAATGTGGGAGAGACTATAAACACTGCTTGCTTATTTAATCAACAGAGGTCCTTCTAATCCTACGGGTTGTGGTATTCCAGGAGGAAGCATGGAAAGGTAAGAAGGTGAGTTATTATTTTTCAAAACCGCCGGTTGTGAAGCATTTGCATATGTAGATTCGAAAATAGAACCAAGCTTGATGCAAAATCAAAGAAATGTGTATTTGTTGGATATGGCATTGATGAATTTGGTTATAGGCTTTGAGATTTTGAAAATCAGAAAATTGTGAGAAGCAGGGATGTCATATTCAATGAAAAGTGTTGTACAAAGATCTATTGCTGCAGCATGAGAAGAAAAGAAAATGATTATGTAGTGTTGGATGATATTCCCAACAATGATGTTTCAATGGTTCCTCATGCTGGGCAACAACAGCAGCAACAAATACCACAAACTCCTGTTAGACGATCTTCAAGGTTAAGTAGACCTCCAGAAAGATTCTCTCCCTCTTTGTATACTATTCTATTAACTGATGCTGGTGAACCAATATTATGATGAAGCTATGCAGGATACTAAGGTTCAGAGGAGCATGGAATGAAAGAAGAAATGGACTCCTTCTTTGAAAATCAGACTTGGCATTTATGCAAGTTGCCTACAGAAAAAGGCTTTACCAAACAAATGGATTTCTGTGCTGAAAGAGGAGGATGGAGGTAAGAAAAAAGATTTAAAGCTAGATTAGTTGTAAAGGATTTGCACAGAAAAAAGGGTTTTGATTTTGATGGATTTTTTCTCCTATTGTTAAAATGACTTCTATTCTGTATTGTTTTAAGTATTGTGGCTGCTGAAGATTTGCATTTAGAACAGCTTGATGTTAAAATAGCCTTTCTCCATGGTGATTTGGAAGATGAAATATATATGGAACAGCCACAAGGATTTGAGGTCAAAGGTAAGGAGAAACTAGTGTGTAGATTGAATAAAAGTTTATATGGCTTGAAGCAAGCACCTCAGGCAATGGTATTTGAAATTTGACAGTTTTATGGCTGAGCAAGGCTACAACAGGTGTAATTCTGACCATTGTGTTTATTTTAAGAGGTTGGATGATGATAGCTACATTATTTTGTGTTTATATGTTGATGATATACTTGTAGCTGGGTCTAACATGGACCACATAAGGCAGTTGAAACAACAGTTAGCAAAGTCTTTTGCTATGAAGGATTTAGGGCAGCAAAACAAACTTGGTATGAAAATTCATAGAGATAGGAAAAATAGAAAATTGTTTTTATCTCAGGCTAATTATGTTGAAAAGGTGTTGTAGAGATTTCATATGGAGAATGCAAAAGTTGTCAGCACACCTTTGCCTAGTCATGTCAAATTGACTAAGGATATGTGTCCAAAAACACAAGAGGAGGAAGAAAAAATGTCCAAGGTACCATATGCTTCAGCTGTAGGTAGTTTGATGTATGCCATGGTATGCACAAGACCAGATATTGCACATGTTGTAGGAGTTGTTAGCAGGTATTTGAGTCATCTCGAGTTGAGCATTGGAATGCGGTAAAATGGATTCTCGGGTATTTGAGAGGTACATCCAATAATTGTTTATGTTTTGGGGGCTCTAATACTGATTTAAAAGGCTATGTTGACTCAGATTTAGCGTAGGGATATAGATACCAGCGGAGTACCACAGGTATGTATTTAAGTTGGTGGGACAACATTGAGTTGGATTTCTCGATTGCAAAAGGTGGTTGCTTTATCCACCACAGAGGCAGAGTATGTTGCTGCAACAGAGGTGGAAAGGAGATGATATGGCTGCAACTTTTCATGGATGAGTTGGGTAAACAACAGGCTGGAAATTACTTGTTTGAGATAGCCAAAGTGCTATACATCTTGCAAAGAATTCTGCTCGCATTCTAAAACAAAACACCAGTTGAGATATCATTTCATTCGGTCAGTGTTGGAGGATGGACAGGTTAAGCTGGACAAGATACATACAGATGTCAATCCAGCGGATATGTTTACAAAGGCAGTGACAAGGGAGAAGCTGAGCTCCTCTTCAGCTTCGGTTGGTCTTCAAGGTTGAATTCAAGTATAACAGAGCAGCAAGGTCCAAGGTACTTATTTCCAGTAGGAGTTGTAATTGTAGCAATGTCGTCCAGGATCAGTCTCCAAGTGGGAGATTGTGGTGGTGTAGAGCCTGATCAGTCTCCAAGTGGGAGATTGTTGGTATGTGGTGACTGATCATGCTATACTATATAGCCCATGGTATACTATACACTTCGGCCCCCTGAACCCGAGAAAATTTTTTTCCCTACTTTTTTATGTGATCACCGAAAAAGGGAAAAATCAATGGAAAAAGAAAATTCTGATTTGATAGAATCCTAAAATCTGAAAGCTTCTAAGCTTGGTAAAAAGGGGTTCGGATGGGTATTTCAGTATGATGAAAACGTGATTATTCGCAAGATTGTAATAGGGTTTTTACTGGATAATAAAAGTATTGGATGGCTGCGGTTTGGTGGATGTAGCCCGGATTGGGTGAACCGCGTTAAATTCTTTGTGTTATGATTTATTCTGTGTATGTTTTAGTTTCTCTGTTTATTATATAAAATATGCATTTAAATGTTAGATCTGCCATCACTAACCCTAACAAATCTCCCATGGAACCAATAGCAAATAGTTGTTATTGTAACCCTCATGCCAAGCCTGTTGAACATAACAAAGTATGGGTTGATGAACCAAAAAGTCCTATTGGACAGGAAAACTTGGCTTCACTTGCCATGGTAGTCATTAAACAACATGGTGAAGAATTAAAGGATGAATTAGAGAACAATGTGGGAAGTATTGCAATAAACTCCAACAGTGAAGAGATGTCAGACATAGAAGAAATCTTTGGACACCCAATTAACACATATCAAGCAGAATTTGATGATGCTAGGTTTATTGGATTGCCTTTCCCTTTGATGAACTTAGTTCCAAAAAATTTCCATTTCTTTGCAGATGTTGCTAGGCTTCATAAAACTATCCTGCATAGATGTCCACTTAACACACTAACAAGGCCCATTCACACTGTCACATCTAATTATCCTGGAGTCAAAACCATTATGTTGCTACTAGGCAGAACCTTGAATATCAATAGTTGGTTGACTGAGATGGAAGAACAAATATTTTTTGATACCTTGGTTAATAGATCTAAAGCGTTCTCCTGGGGTTATAAATATATGAGAGGAATACATCCTAGTGTGTGCACACACCATATCTATACTGAGGATGTTTTCCCTATTCACCAACCACAATGAAGACTCAATCTCGCTCTTAAAGATATCATTAAAACTGAGATTGAGAAACTCTTGCAGGTAGGATTCATCTACCCAATTTTTGATAGCAAGTTGGTGTCACCCTTGGTTGTAGTTCCAAAGAAGAATGGGAAGTGGAGAGTGTGTGTAGATTATAGGGAGATTAACAAAGCAACATGCAAAGATTATTTTCCCCTGTCATTTGTGGACCAAGTGCTGGATAACTTGGCTAGGAGAAAATATTTTTCATTCTTGGATGGATTTAGTGGTTACAACCAGATACAGGTAGCAGCGGAAGACCAGGATAAGATGACCTTTACTTTCCCTTGGGGAACATTTGTGTATAGGGTTCTTCCCTTTGGGCTATGTAATGCTCTTGCCACCTTTTAGAGGGCCATCTTGGCTATATTTGTTGAGTTGGAAAATGAGTGCATGGAAGTCTATATGGATGATTTCACTATATATGGTTCAAATTTTGATGAAGCTCTCACAAATCTAGACAAGGTGTTAAAGCGATGCGAGGATCATCGGTTGTCCCTCAGTCACAAGAAATGCTCAATCATGGTGGAACAAGGAATAGTGCTAGGACATCATATTCAGCCGGAGGGATTAAGGTTGATCCCAAGAAAATTGAATTCATACAACAACTCGAGATTTTGAAGACTCAGACTAATGTCAAGAGTGTCTTAGGGCATGTTAGATACTACCGAAGATTCATAGAAAACTTTAGCAAAATTGCAGCCCTAATGTTTTAACTCCTTTAGAAAAAAGTTGACTTCATTTGGACACCTGAGTGTCAGTCCTCATTTGAAATTATTAAAGAGAAACTCACCTCTTCCCCTGTCCTTTGAGGACCTAACTGGAACATGCCATTTCACATTTATGCCAACATGTCTGATGATGCCATTGGAGCAGTTCTTGGGCAAGAAGATGAGAATGGAGGGAAATATGCTATATATTTTTTCAACAAAAATTTGACACCAATAGAGAAGAATTACACCATAATATAGAAGGAATTCTTGGCTATAGTGCATGCCATCAAGAAATTTAGACATTATGTCACTGGATACAAAGTTACAGTGCACACAAACCATGTAGCCATCAAATACCTCATGAATAAATCGGTGGTAAATGCAAGGATAATTAGGTGGTTACTCCTCTAGGAGTTTAATGTGTCAATTGTTGACAAACCAGGGAGGTCCAACGTAGTTGCAAATTTCTTATCTCAGATTAAACATGATGGCGACTATGCTCCGATACAGGATGAATTCCTAGATGAAAATCTATTTTCCATCTCCACTAAAACTCCTTGGTTTGTTGATATTGCGATCTACTTAGCCACCTCAAAAGTACCACCTCACTTCTTAGCAAAACAAAAGAAACCCCTTGTTAGAGAGAGTGCCCCTTTTAAATGGATTAATGGAATCTTGCTTCGGTGTGGACCTAATATGGTTTTGCGACGGTGTGTTAGGGCAGATGAGGCCTATAGTTTCCTTAGGGCCTGTCATGATGACCCTTCTGGAGGGCATTATTCTACTAAAAGGACAACTCATAAGATCATGGGAGTAGGATATTATTGGCCTTCAATGCATAAGGATATCAAGAAGTATGTTTGCAGGTGTGATGAATGCCAAAGGATGGGAAGACCAACTGCATCCAATGAAATGCCCCTACAGCCTCAAGTATTCCTTGAACTATTTGAGAAATGGGGATTGGATTTTATTGGCACTATAGATCCCCCTTCATAAGTAAAAGAGTATATTCTTGTTTGTACCGATTACATGATTAAGTGGGCAGAAGTGCAAGCACTGTGTTGCTAGGGAAGAGCAGGTAGCTAACTTTCTTTATAATAGAATCTTTCTTAGATTAAGGGCCCCAAGAACAATTATTATAGACCAAGGCCCCCAGTTTATGTCCAAAGTCCTATTGGAATTCACAAATCACTTCCAAGTAAGTCACAAAAAGTCCTCACCCTACCACCTACAGGAAAACAGACAAGTCGAGGTCACAAACAGGGAACTGGAAAATATTTTGACAAAAAAGGTTTCCTTGGGAAGGAAAGATTGGGCTAGGAAACTACCGAAAGTTGTCTAGGCCTACAACACAACCTGAAAGTCAACCACTGGCCATAACCCCTATGAGTTAGTCTTTGAGAAGAAGCCCCTCTTTCCCATTGAATTCGAGCTCCAAACCCTTAAGATGTCCATGGAATTGGGCATGGATCTTAAATGAGCTCAAATTGAAAGAGTCTTACAACTTAGTGAACTAGACGAGCTCCATTTGGATGTTGTCCATCAAAATAAATTGACCCAACAACAATGTAAGGTTTGGCATGACAAACACATTAAAGAGAAACAATTTCATACCAGGGATTGGGCATTGTTTTTTGATTCCAAATACAAGGACCATCAAGGGAAAATTAGGACACACTGGCTTGGACCATATGAGATTTCTGAAGTGTTTTCTAATGATTTAGTCCAGTTAAAACCAATCGATGGTGACACCCGAACTCTTCTAGTTAATGGGCATCGACTACGCATTTACCATAAACCCGTTAACAAAGAAGAGTTTACAAAAATGGTAGAAACGCAGGAAGAAATCCACTAAATTGAATCTGCCGAGGCAAGGTCAATATAGTGTTGAGCAAATAAATAAATAAAAATTAAAAAATTAAAAAAATAAAAATAAAAATAAAAATCTATATATTTTTGAAAAAATCTTCAATTTTCTTATCAATTCCATCATTTGGACTTGGCAAAAGTTTTGTTTACATTTTGCAGGACTTCATCTTGTGGCGAGCCCAATTCTGATGCACCCTGCTACGATGCTCCAAAATTATTGCTACGATGCTCCAGACTTGTTGCTACAATGTTCCGAAACCTACAAATCAGATTGACTCCACAACCCATCCTGATCCTACATTCTATCGCATCATCCAATGGTTCTCTTGGAAGTCAAGGCCAAAGTGTCACAATCTTCTTCCTTTTGGCTGCATCTTTTCAGCGATGCTCCAAAATTTTGTTGTTTCTCTTCTAGCTGCATCTTTTGAGCGATGCTCCAGAATTCTATTTGGATGCTCCAAAAATTTTGGTTGCTACTCCGGTTGCATCTTTCGACGATGCTCCAAAAATTTTGGTTGTTGCTCCGACTACATCTTTCAGCGATGCTCCAGAATCCTCAATTAAGTTACTCTGTTCCAATGACATATTTCTAAATAATTCTATAACTCTCTTCTTCTCTACTTCTATCGCATTACTCAATAATGTTTTGACTTTTTTTATAAATTTTATTTTTCAAAGTTTCTCTTATTTTTCCTAAGTTCTGTGCATGCCCATTCCTTGATGCCGCTATGAGATCTGCTCCCTTATGATCACTTCACCATATAAAATCAAATATTTCCACAATAAATGATTATTAGGACACCCTTTTTGTCATAATAATATCCATCATTACTCCAACCATCCCATCCACGCCATTAATATTTGTCGCCACCTTCGCCAACCATATAACTATCCAATTATGTTAGCACAAGTAAGTGACGTTTGATCTAATGACAAGACCTAAGGTATGTGCGAATTAATTTATTAGAAGGGCTAGTATTTATTTTGAATAAAGGTTAATTAATTGGCATGATCTATTCCCCTTATAATTTTAAAACTTGTGCCCCTTACACAATTGGTGAAAGTATGACAGCTGTTGTAATTCTCTATGGATAGTCGTCATAATGATACATTAAGGTGACAAGAAAGCTGGTAATTAATTCTTTCCCCGTCGAGTATATCGACACATAACTCTCTCTTTGTTTGTAATTCAGAGAAGCAAGCATTTCAGGGTTTTGAAAAATTTCACCAAGAAGCAAAGGAGATGGGAGGTAATAAGAAAAATTCTGAGCCAAATTCTACAATGCCATTACTAATATTAAGCAATATAGCCGCTTTATTTCAAAGGGTTGGATGGCTGGATTTCATGAAACAATTTGAAGGGTACATAGAGCAGCTGTTAAAGGAATTCGTTGAGAATTTTGCAGATGGGAAGACTATGGTGAGCAAAAAGTCATTCTGGGTAAGTACGAAAGTCCTTGCTCGTCTTTCTGGTCTTGAAAATAAAGGGATTAATTTGAATGAAAATACCCATGTCCCTTATCAAAATTTAATAGATTTATTCTATAGGGAAGGGGAACCCCAACCTATATTGACCATAAGCACCAAGGGGAAAAATAAGGGAATTTATAGAATGTCTATTTCATAACACTAGAGGTCTACTGCAGCCTGGATTATAAAATATTTCACTTGTGAGGGACAAATGACTACAGTAGTGGGACCCCCTATCTACCTGCTAACTCATTTACGCCACAACACTAAGGACCCTACCCTTTGGGTAAATTTACTAGCCTTTCTCTGCCATTTAGTCACCTCTATGATAGAAAAGTTTAAAATCAGGATGGGGCCCCTTAAATATCATGGTTTGATACAACTAATATGTAAATATCATTTCCACAATAAGCCAAAGAAGAAGTGGCAAAGGTTCCTACAGGAATTTGAAAATGAAGAACCAGGGAGGTCATTTGAGGAAGGGTAATCCTCTAAACAAAAGTAGCAATCTATAGAAGAACCCTCCTCAGAGGCATTAGGCAACCCTGAGTCCCAATATACCTCCACGGCTCCTAGTGGTGAAGCACCAAAATCCTTTCTAGATGAATTACAAACCCTAGGACAAGAAGAGGAGGTGGGAATTGCACATTTCAAAGAAGATGAGGAGCCCCCTCGAAAGAAAAAGAAACGAAGTAAAGTTGTTTTTCAAATGACCCCTCCTCTACAGAGGAGTAAATGATTATCTTCAGGGGTCAGTGAAATTGAACCCCAAGATATAGGTAGTACTTCAAAATAGAAAAAGGCCAGGACTCTAGTAAAGGTGGTAGAAATTGACAATCCACGTGATAATGAGGAAATTGAAGAAATAGGGAAGCAAGAGGAGAAACTTCCCCAGGAAGAGGACAAAGAAACCCTATCACTTGAAGAGCAGGAAGGGGAGAAAGCACAATCGCCGCACTCAAAACAAAATAAAGATGAACCTGCAGGAGGATTCTCTTCCTTCCTTGACAAATTGGACAATATACTTGAATTTGTGGAAAGAGTTCCTCATGAAACTCTTCATGCATCTTTCTTTGTGGATACCGATGAAGAAGAAGACATAACTCATACGGATGGAGAAATTCCTCACTCCTCCTTACCTGAAGAAACTGAAGAAGGAAGTCTGCCCGATATTGAGAATACAAAAGAAGTAGAAGAAGTGCTTCATGAGAGCACTGAAATAGAAAATGCACCCCATATTGATGAAAAAGTGGAAGAAGTGCCTCATTCATCCCTTCCTGAAGACAACAAAGAGGAAAATGTGCCTCATCTTGATGAAGAAATCCCTCACCTATCCTTCTTTGTGGACACAGGGGATGAAGAATCCAATTAGAGAAATGAGGAATTAGAAAAACTAAAGACAGAAATTGAAGGGCTAAGGGCCGGGTTGCAGGATGACAAAACACAAATTAATCAACAAAAAGAAGAAATGGAGGTGCACATTACCATTGTCCATAAAAGGAATTAGGAAATTGCAAAATTAACTGCACAAATGGAGGAAAAAGATAAGCTTATTGAGCAGTTGCAATTCCAAATCCAACAATGGAATCTACAGGGTAAGTAGAATCAGGATGTTCTGTATGAAAAAGAAAAATGTATTCAAGATTTGAAAAATAATTTTATGCAAATATTCAATGCTTTTGAGGAAGAAAAGAATCGACAGGAAACTGAATTGAATGCCTCTGTGAGTAAAATTGTGGAGCTAGAACAAAATTTACAAGAAAGTGATACTCAACCTATTATGGAATCAAAAGGGACACAAACTAAACCTATTGTTATAGATTGGTTCCAGGTACGTATTCCCCCAATGCTTATGAAATGGATAGAGCATTGTCACCTTTTGAAAGATGTAGAATTTGAAAATAATAGATTAAAGAGGGAGTTAATCATGTTAAAAGAATCTTTCCATCAGGCATATAGGGGTAAGCAGAATGCTTGTGAAATTGGTGAATTGCTATTGGCCTGTAGAAGACCATCTAGGTTGTACTCCATGTTTCTTAATGAGCAACTTTTGAGATGGAAATTGCAAAGAATTTTCCAAAACCAGCCTCATGACCCTGATGTCAAGGAATTTGTAAAAATATTTGTTGAGTAACTTCTTGAACAACATAATTTGCTATGTGAATTCCTTGTTCACAATTTGCTCCTAGAAAAGTATACAGATTTCTTTATTAACCTCTTTGTAGGAGAAGCAAAATTAAGATCATTCTTGTCCACTATGAGAAACCAAATTCACTTGCAAGATAGATCAAAAGAGTATGATTAGGCAGAAAATACTATAAGGTTGCAAATAAGATACCCTGTCTTTCAAGAAACAATTTCTGGGTGTCAAAAGTAAATAGGAAGCACAAGTCAAATATGACAACCTCATGGTGTGTCACGATTACTTTCAAGAACAAGGGCCACATTTAATAGGACCAACATGGCATGCATGCTAAGAAAGACACACCCCTCTTCCAATTCATTTCAAGAAGAGGGAAATAATTTCACCTCTCTATATTAGATGGTCCTATAGAAGAGCAACATCTTTGATCAAAATTCTGGAGGACGTTAAGACCAATTGGATTGGTATGAGGTACAAACCTCCCTTGCTTCTTTCCCCACCACCTTCAGTAGAAAACAACTTGGACCAAAGTGAAGATAGTTTTTCTAGATGGAAACAAAGGGTCACTTTTCATCAGGTATTCTTGAGGAATCTAGAGACATTGGACACAGAGGCAGATGATGTGTATGATCCCAGTGCTAAATATGAGGAAATGAATAGGAGAAATGATGGACAGGGGGCACATCAGAGAGTAGGAGGACCTGCTCAAAATTAGGAAGGGGAGGAAATGATGAGGTAAAAATAACCTCATCAACATAATGGCCTCAATATACAAATATAAACCTTCCAACCCAACTTACTTTGCCAATTGATTACCTTTAGGAAAAATAATTGCTTTCCTTTCTATGAATAATCGTACAAACTTATTTCTTGGAGTTGATTAAATTAAACTAACTTATGCTAATTTAATGGTTTAGTCTTGAGTATTTTTCAGGTCAACTCCACCACCGTTTTTCATTCCAGTCAAAAGGGAAGTAAATTCGGGTCTCATACTTTTGAAAACTAGCGAGCGGGCGATAGAATGCTAGGAGCACACGTTTTGGCCGAGCCTTTATAATTCTGTTATTTTTTAGTTTCAAATACTTTATGGCTCACACAAAGCCTATTTAATATTGTATATCATGGGATCTTAAGTCCCTTTTATTATGGACAATTTGTTGAAAGACTTGACCAACTGAAAAATAGGATTTTTGTTAGCCGCTTTTCATATAAATATGTAACTATTACAAATAATGAGAAGAAGATTATCCTTATGTTAATTTGTCTTTTGAGTAAAAAATACCATATGAATATGAGTTTTCCCACCTTCCTTTGAATTACAGTGTAATATGGAGGCATATGTGGAATGAAGTAACATAAAGGATTTTCTAGTGCATGTGATCTGAAGTACCAGTAGATACACCCACAAGCTAGCCACTCGAGGGTTAGAAATAGATAGATAAGTATTTGTTTCTTGTTCTGCATTTTCCTTTGATAGAATAGAAGTTGCATTTGCATTTTATTTTCATTAGTACATGTTATACTATTAGTGTCAAGCCTGCAAGTTGTAACTAAGTCCTAGTTTATGAGTTTAGCATTTGAATGTTCGGAGCACATTTCTTCAATTGATTTTGATTAATGGTTTTATGATTAGTAGTTAGCTTGTGATTCTCTGTAGTAGATAAATATTTCCCAATTTCTTTACATGCTTTACCTCTTTAGCAATTTACACATTCTTTAGGTTAATCATTTCCATGCTTTCTAGTTCAATGGTGATGCTTTTCAAATTCTTAGTTTTTTGTCTTCTAATTTGAGTTACTTTCCTACTTTCTAGATAGATGATTTATTGCTTTCTAGATTAGAGGCCCCTTAGATTAGAATTTTTATTCAGTAGATTAGTGCTTAAGAGAGAAGTTGAGATGTCCTCTATTGCATACAGCCATTGGACATTGTCTAATCGATATATTGATGTGTTTATTCACTAAAGTGTTAGGACCTAATGACAACCTATCATATACAGTATTTGTTCCTATGTACTAGGTGGATGCAGCGGATGGTTACCCATGCATTTCAGTGAGATGGAGCATTTACCATATGGAGACTCTTGCATTCCTATTTCTGGGGGTGACCTTCCATTTTCACTTGATTAGTTCTTCATACTATTAGTACTTGTCACATCTGTATCTTTGAGTTCTTGATGTTTGCCTTGGTTTTCCATCAGATTCAAGTAGTGTCATTGGGGGCACTCATACAGATTCTTGTCTTCTTGATCCTGATCATCAGATGTTTTAGAGGAGGTTCTTCTTTCAACATTTCAACAGTCATTCTTCGACAGTGTTTGCAGCTTCTTCATGCTTCTAGATGTTCCTTTGTTCGTATCTTTTTGGACAATCTTGTCTTGTTTGGAGGCTTCTTCAGTCCTTCACTTGGCTTTCATCTCTTTTTGGAGTAGAGTTTTTCCTATGAGGTTTTCTCTATTTCTCCACATTATAGAGATCTTTTATTTGTACATGGGTACCTTACTTGGCCCGGTTTGTCGAGACCCATCTTGCATTCTTTTTAGGGTTTTTAGCTACTCCCTAAGTTCATCTTAAGGGGGGGGGGTGTTAGATTTATCATACATTAGCTAATAATTAATTGATCTTTAAGTGATTATTAGTCTAATTTATTCTTACACACTTTAGCTAAACTTATGATTGATTTATTAATTGAGTTAATATTAGATCATTATGTCACATCTCATGTGATGTTGACACTTGTCATGATCTGATCCCTTTCTCATTTAGGGCTTTGCTCTTATAAGCATTCAACCCTTATTGTAATTACTTCATGGAGAATATCTAAAGATTTCATATCTTCTTGAAAGTTTCTTTTGTAACTTTTTTTCTTGTTGATGAATATAGCAATTCTTGTTTGTAGATCTCTTGTGTGGAAGGTGTCTTTGTTTATTGTTTGATCCCGTGGCTCATGGTTTTGTGCTTGTTTCACAATTTTAACAATCTCAACCTTTACCCCAAGATTTATCCTATAATCCTAACCCTAATTGAGCCCTAATCTAACCTTAACTTTAATTGAACTCTAATTGAACCCTAACCCTAATTGTAACCTTGATCTAACCCCACTTACCCAAACTCTAACTCCAAGTTTTATCTTAGAATTCTAATTGAACCCTAACCTTAATTAAATTCTAATCATAATCATAACCTAGTTCTAAATAATAATAAATACATAGATAATAATAATGTTATATAAATTATATGATAAAGTTAAGTGTAAATTTAATTCTTAATTACATTACTTTTTTAAAGATAGACATGCTAGTTTTAAATATATTAATTTAAAAACTTTCATGTAATAATAAATTTATTGTATTTTTTTAGTAATTAATTTTGTAATTTTAAATTTATTTTAGATGTGCACTTATTATGAAAAGCCTTTATATTAGACTATATAGTTAAGTTGCTATATTTTTGTACAATAAAATCTTTAGTAAAGTTTTAAATTTATAATATCTTTAAAGATACATATTAATTTTAAATAAAATAGAATATGAATGATTTTTCCTTTTTGAAATATTTTCTAAATTTTAAAATATATTGAATATTGTTTATGTTTTAAATATATTCATTTAGAAACATATTTTTATGTGTAACAAAATTTAGGATATTTCTTTTTTATTTAATTTTTTAATTTTTTAATTTTAAATACATTAATTTAGAATTTTTAAAAATAACAATTATTTTTTCGTTCCTTTATAACTTTCTTTCTATTGTATTATTAAAAAAATATTTTACAATGATATCAAAGAATATTTTTCTTTTTTAAAGATTTTCAATATTTTTAATTTTGTGTCTTGTCTGCAATCCCGATATACACTATGTCATGTTATGAAGCTCCTGCTAAGGTGGAGAATGAAATGGAAAAGGTCTTGAAGAAGTTCTTATGGGAAGGCTCCAAGAATGAAAAGAGAATACTGCTTATAGGCTGGATACAAACTATAAAGCAAAAGATGATGGCGGGGTTGGACTACAAAAGATTAGACTCCAAAACACTGTCTTGGGCGCCAAACTGATTTGGAAGATATACAAGCATCCCAAGAAGCTGGGGTGTCACATCCTACAGGATAAATATCTGGATAGCTGGGAGCCCTCGAGAGTTCTAACAATAGCAAGCCTGGAAGGTGGATCGACAGTGTGGAAGTACATTGCAAATTGCAGACCCTTAATTACTAACCACCTTTCATGGAGAATTGGGGATGGTAGGTAGGAATTGTTCTAGATGAACTCTTGGGATGGCCATAAAAGTTTGATAGAAATGTTTGACTTGGGCCAACATCTGGGTAGGCTGTAGGAGGAGTTTGGTTATAAGGTGGCAGACTATGTGTGTTGAGAAGATGATGTAGTTGGCGGGATTCTCAAGTGGAAAGATGTTGAAACTTTGTCGTTACCAAAAGATTTGAAAGATGTAGTGGCTCAAGAACTAAGTAACAGAATGGTCAATTTGAGCAATAGGGAGGATACAATTATTTGGCGTGGGGTTGCTTCAGGGGAATATTCGGCCAAACTGGGTTACCATCTCCAAATTGCTTAGGGTGAGGAAAAGTCTTGGATGGCTACAATTTTTTGGAAGCATGAAGTGCTGCCCAAAGCTAGTGCCTTCCTTTAGGTAGCCCTACATTGGTGTTGTATTATTGGTGAAAGACTAAAAGGGATTGGGATTGCGGGTCCATTTAGGTGTGTGTTATGCGAGTAGGTGGAGGAAGTTGTGGATCACCTGTTTCTCACTTGTCCTATGGCTGCCTCCTGCTGGGATTGGTTGCAAGGGACTTTTCGACTCGAGGGAACATGGTAGCACAAGCTTTGGGACTTCTTGAATAGCTAGCTGATAGCAAATAAGAATGGATATTGGCATGGAATTTGGATAATGCTGCCATCTTTGGTGGTCTAGAATTTGTGGAAGGAGAGGAATAGGTGCATCTTCAAGGAGGTATCCCTAAGCTGTGATCTTCTTATTGCAAAAATATAAGGAGCTATCATTGAGACAACAAAATTTTCTGGCACGCTCGGTGGGACCCACAAACGGGCTCCCATATTTTATGTTTTCTGTTGTTTAAGTTTTTGTAGGAACGCGTCGCAGAGGGGCGGCTACGCCCCATTTTTTCCGCAGAGGGGCGGCTATGCCCCATTTTTCCACAGAGGGGCGGTCACGCCCCATTTTTCACAAAAGGGCGGCCACACCCCATTTTTCCGTAGAGGGGTGGTCACGCCCCATTTTTCACAAAAGGGCGGCCACGCCCCATTTTTCCGCAGAATTTTCACAGAGGGGGCGGTGCCCCATTTTTCACAAAAGGGCGGCCACGCCCCATTTTCACAAAAGGGCTTCACCCCCATTTTTCACAGAGGGGCCACGCCCCATTTTTCACAAAAGGGCGGCCACCCCTCATTTTTCACAGAAGGGCGCTACTCCCCATTTTTCACAGTACAGGGCCACGGCATACGCCCCATTTTCACATCCACCATGGGCGGCCACGCCCCATTTTCACAAAAGGGCGGCCACGCCCCATTTTTCACAGAAGGGCGGCCATGCCCCATTTTTCACAAAAGGGCGGCCACGCCCCATTTTTGCTACAGAAGGGCGGCTACGCCCCTGTTTTGTTGCAGAAGGGCGGCTACGCCCCTGTTTTGCTACAGAAGGGCGACTGCGCCTCCTGGAAGGTAAAATTGGTGTTCTGATTTCAGATTCAGTTGTTTTTCTTATTAAAATTGTTCTTGCAAGGACACATGTGTTTTGTGCTAACCTTTTGCAGCATATTCTTGTGAAGCTGATGGAGAAAGCGGGATAAAATATCTAATATTTGCTTGCAGGGCTATCCGTTTGCTCAATCTTCTTTAAAATTATCCTTGCTGTTTTCTAAGAACATAGCTTAATTAGGAGGAGTAATATTTGTTGCTTGCTGTTTTGTCTCTTTGTGTTACCCTAAGGGAGTAGTAGCTTGTTTCCGCTTTCCCCTTGCACTTCGTGTGAGCCTGGGGAGTAGTTGGAAGCGGTTATTGCTTTCTTCATAGTGGGACCTGCTTGGGGATTTCATCAACCCAAGGGACGATTCCAACCACGCATACCGGCGGGGTATACAAAGGGGGGAGAGCGAAAGCTGTACCCCAATCCAGTCACGTTGTAATTGGCGGAGCGTCGAAGCTAGGGTGATACCTAGATAGACGTGAAGAGTTGGTCCGAGCCCTTCAGTATCTCTCTGGGGTTCCCGACTCACGCTTGTGACGGGCTGGTGTTCACGGTTGTGCCTCACGTACCGAGAGTATATCGAGGACTCCCTAGATACCTTGTGCATCCTAGATTAAGACCACTTTGACCATACCCTTAACACTAATTATAGGGTTGTATTTGTTTGAGAGTGTTTTCTTGTGAAAAAAACCAGTGAACTTTAACAATTTGGCCTTATCATTATCATTTTAAAGTCCTTGCCATAGCCATTTGCATCAAACCAAGCCTCTGGTCCACTGCAGAAGTGCAATTATGCCCCTATTTTTGCTGCAGAAGTGCAATTACGCCCCTATTTTTGCTGCAGAAGTGCAATTACGCCCCTGCAGAAGTGCAATTACGCCCCTATTTTTGCTGCAGAAGTGCAATTACGCCCCTGTTTTTGTGCAGAAGTGCAATTACGCCCCTATTTTTGCTGCAGAAGTGCAATTACGCCCCTGTTTTTGCTACAGAAGTGCAATTACGCCCCTGTTTTTGCTACAGAAGTGCAATTACGCCCCTGTTTTTGCTGCAGAAGTGCAATTACGCCCCTGTTTTTGCTGCAGAAGTGCAATCACGCCCTTGTTTTGCTGCAGGAGTGCAATTACACCCCTGTTTTGCTGCAAAAGTGCGTTTACCCGAAACCCCTCCATTTGGATTCATTCCGCCTTCAAACCTTCATTTTACCATTCCAAACCATTACCTCATCATCCCAAACCTTTGTTTTGTCACTTTAAACCATCAAAAAACCTCCATTTATCCCTTTTAAACCTCCATCTCATTATTCCAAGCTTTCGTTCAACCATTCTAAATCCTCATACATTCTCCACGATTATCCTTAACTCCCTATTCATTCTAATTTCTTCTTAATCCACCAATCATTTCTTACCATTTGCATCTCCAAAACACCACCCATAACCAAACCGTCCTAACCTTGTATTACTAAGTGGTTACCTAAATTGATCATAGCGCTTGAACTTGATTATTAGTTTTTAACTTCAAACCCAATCAATTCGCCTCCATCTTGAGGTGAATTCGGTGTTGCAAGTTATCATCCTTGGCCCAATCAATCCATTCCTAGCTTAAGGTGGATTCGGTGCCGTAATCGTCCTATTAATCAATCAAAGCTCTAGGGTTACTAAGGGTAATCTCACGTGATCAAGCTTAAGGTCTTTCCCTCATACCTTTCATAATTTAACCCAATCCAAATCCAATCCAATATAATCAAATCAAATCCAATCCAAAACAATCAAATCCAATCAAATCCAATCAAATCTAATCCGAATCCAATCTAATCCAATCCAAATCCAATCTAATCTAATCCAATCCAATCCAATCCAATCCAATCCAATCCAATCCAATAATCCAAGCAAATCCAATCCAATCAAAACCAATCCAATCCAAATCCAATCCAATCAAATCCAATCCAACCCAATCACCTTCGACCCAATCAATCTACTTCCATCTTGAAGTAGATTCGGTGTCACAATCATCCTTTGATAATCAAATCTTATCGTCATAATCAATCCCATTGCATCATCCAATCATCCTAATCTGAGCTTTAGTCCAATCCTGATCTGAGCTTGACCCAAATCCCGATTTGAGCTTTAGTCTGATCCCATCCAAAATCTTTTCATCCATCCTCTTTATCCCTTCACCATCATGAATCCTTATCCTCCATCAATAGTGGTCAAGGGAAACCCTAATTACATTGACAACGATAATGAAAGTCTTGTTGATCAAGAGGAACATGACATAGACCCCCTTGACACTATCATTGCTAGTAAGCTTTCTCCACCCACTTTCCAAAATCCAATCACCCCCTCGAGTTCTCCCATTATGTCTTCATCCATGCCTAATCATGTTGCTTCTGCTACCTTTGACAAGGGATATCTGCCATATCCATCATACCCTTCATCTACATCATCCTCTTATCCAACACCCATATCCTCTTATCCTAGTCTACCATCTCAATACCCCCATCTTAATCCCCCATCCACATCCTCCTATCTAAATCCTTCATCCACATATACCCACTACCCTAATCTTCCATGCCAATCTATGCACTCTAATCCTACATTCGTACCTTCCTATCTTAATCCTACATCCACACCCTTTTACCTTAATCCTACATCCACATATCCTCATCCTAATCCACCATCCCGATACCCTTATTATAATTCATTCCCCACATCCTCTTGTCCCACTATATCCTCCTATCCTAATCCACAATCCATGTCCCCCTACCTTAATTCACCACTCCAATATCCTTACCTTAACTCTCCATCCAATCCTAGTCCTCCATCTACTCCTAGTCCTCCATCCAATCCCATTCATCCATCTACTCCTAGTCCTCCATCCAATCCTAATCCCCCATCTATTTCCAGTCCTGCATCCAATCCCATTCCCCCATCTAATCCTAGCCCACCAATCCATAAACCTTCATCCACTCCCACCTCGCCATCTCAGCCTAGCGTATTCAAGTTTCTCCAAGGACTTATAACAAAGGAAACATCCCCCGCTCCACACATTGCAGTTATGGAACCATGCCATCCCGACCCATCATCCATGGTCGTTAGTGACGAGACCCTTCTCCATCCAACACCTATCATTGATGATACCATCACATCCTTTGAATCTGTTGAACCCCCATCTCCTACCATCACATCTTCTGAATCTACTAAGTCCCCATCCCTTACCTTCACATCTACTGAATCCATTGAACATCCACCTCCTACTCCAAGAGTCAGTGAACCCATCGACGACGCCCAAACCCATCCCAATGAACCTCATGAATCCTCCATCCCTCCATCTTCCCCACTTGAAGAGTCCCAACAAGACTCCGTTATCATGCCATTGACACGAGATGAGTCATGCCAAGAGTCTAATCCAAAGCATGCCAACATATCCCCTTCTCTAGATCAAGATCCTACCATCCCATCTAGTCCACCTCAAGATCAAAGTCCCCCATCCATTCCATCCCATGATCCTCTTGACATCCAAGCTTCCACCACTCCATCTCCATCTCCATCACATGAGCTTACTACCACAAATCCAGACCCTATCATGGCCCCTACTCCTGATGTTGCTATCCCATCATCTCCTTCTCATAATCCCCCATCATCACCTAAAACTGCTATACCCACACCGCTTGCATATCCCCTTGGTACTCTCACATTCTTCCATGGTGGCCTCCTCGCAGAAGAAAAGCATAGTGTATTTACCACCCATCATCCTCCACCTAATAATGGACTCGCATCATGTTTTCAGAATAACACAAATCCTATCATGGATCGCATGCTCAAGAAAATGAACTATCAAGGAAAAGGTCTAGGCCTTCATGAGCAAGGTATTTTAGAGCCCATCCAAGTCAAAGAACAAGTCTACATGCAAGGTCTTGGACCTATTTCCCAAGCCTCACAATCTAAAGATGTTGGTACAACCTCTAGACGTCCTCAACAAGCCTTTTCCAAAAGAAATGTCGGCTCTTCCCATCGCCCCACTAGATCATATGTTGCCATTCCTCCTCCTCTATCGTATCGCCTCAAAACCACCGTCCATATTCCTCCTTCATCTGCTCCCTCCATCTTGGGTCCTTACATCCCTCCATCCACCATATCCCATCCTTCATCTACTCCATCCATCTTGGGTCCTTATGTCCCTCCACCCACTCCATTTACTTTGGGTCCGTATATCCCAAAACCACCTCCTCCATCTCATCCTTTTATCCATCCAACGCCTATCCATGTCATCCATCATAAACATCCCTCTCACATGTCCCATAATCAGGATCAACAAAGGCACATATCTAAACATCCCCCATCTACACGTAATCCCCATACTCCTACCTCCAGTGCTCCACATCGTCCATCCCCTCACACCCATCCCATTGCTAATAAATGCACTTTGGATGTTAACATAAAAATACATAAATCCAAACATCCACATGGATCTAAAGCTCCCCATGTTCCCTCTACAAGACATGGTGAAGAAAAGAAAAACAAAATCCCAAATCAAAATCAAATCTATAGCTCGCAAAGAGCCAGCAAAGCAAAGATCAAAACCATGTGGATCCCAAAGAAAAAAGATGCAATGCCATCACATGAAAAATCTGTAAGAACATCCAAAGTTGCTAATCCAAAAGCTAGTCATACACCCCTTTCATCTCCTAAGTCTGTTTTGGGTCCTTATGTTCCAAATTTCACCACCCCATCTCCTCCATTATCCACACATTCTCCATCCAGTAATCCTCTCATCTTTTCACATCCACCACCACATGTGCCAATGTTGGTCCTGAACACATCTCCCCATCACATATCCACCCCATCATTCTATCCATACCCTTTCCAGCATACCATCCATTACCCCACATATCTCCCCCATCAAAACCCCATAATTCACCCTCATGCGTAATCCATTTATCCTCATAAGGTTGTACCAACATCCAATAATCGGTTCGAACATGGGCTCTTACTACCTCGTATAGAACTTGATGCTTGAGTCATCCATCCATATCCATATCATGTATCTTCTAACTTCCCTTATCCACATCCCTATCCTTATCCATTTTCATCCCCCTACTATCCAAAAAAAAAAAAGTTAAAAAAAGTCAAAAAAGTCAAAAAAGTCAAAAAAATCAAAAAATCAAAAAAATCAATAAAGTGACAAAAAGATCCAAAAATAGTAAAGAGAAATAATTCATCCAATGGTGAAAACTTGGCAAACAAGCGCCTTGGATAAGTACCATGATGAAAACCTGGCAAACAGGCGTCATGCGTAAATCCCCATCTGCACTTGGGGGCAACTTCTTGATATGCATTCCCTCCATCCACTATGCTTCTAGCTATTGCACCCATCTTCCTATTATCCATCCTCTTCATCAGCTCCTCCCATCCCATCTATCTTCTGCATCCTACCATCATATCTCGTTTATCTCCCATTCCCTCCATCCTTCTTGTGATCTTGATCAAGATAGGGGCACTTATCTATGCATGCTTTGGACACCTCTTGGTATACATTCCCTTCTCTATCATATTCCTTGGTCACTCATCCTATCCACCTCTATTTATCTCCTTTATCTTCCCATCCACTTGTCTTCCACCCTTCATGCCTCCTCATATATGACATATCTAGAGTGGGGGCATCGGCTTCCTTTGTGACATAGTCCTTGGAGACATTATCTATCACAACATCCCTTCATCTCCCTATCCATCTATCATAACATCCCTTCCATCTCCCCATTCGTATCTTCATATCCATCTATCCTAACATCCCTTCCATCTCCCCATCCTTATCTTCGTATCCATCTATCCTAGCATCTCTTTCATCTCCCAATCCTTATACCCCTATCCATCTATCAACCCTTCATCTCCCTATCCATCTATCATAGCATCCCTTCCATCTCCCCATCCTTCATCTCTCAATCCTTATATTCCCATCCATCCAAACAATCCCGCCCATCCCCCATCCCTATATCTCTATCCATTCTTTCATCTTTATCCTCATCCCATCTCATAATCCCTTGTCATTGGTATCTAGCTATAGAATTTTCCCCACGCAATCCAATGTCATCTATCTTATCGTCATCACTTCTGCTTCTTTTACACATCTTTTCTATCTCATCGTTCATCACTTCATCATGGCATGTCATTCCTCACAATTCATCTTTTGATGATTTGAATAACTATACTATCCCATCCCTGAGCTTTATATAGTCACTATCCTCCAATCCAGTCCAATCCAACAGGTCTATCATGTTCTGTCATGACAGTTCCGTCATTTTAACCCCTTGTCTAGGGTTATCTCATCATCTTTCATCCATCACTTGTCTGTGGCCTTTTGTCGAACTACATTGCCCCTGGGCTTTCATGTAGGCAAGGTCGATCACTTGATCTGCCCCCAGGGTTCCATCATCGCCCTTCATTGTCCACTTTGCTCCTCCATCTCCTAGCGTCAGTCCTTCTGCTCTGGCAATCCACTACTTTATCATCTATCATCAATCTTTGCTTTTGTCTCTCTAATCCTTGTCATCCACCATTAGTCTTCATCCTCCTCTCTCTACTTTTATCCATGGTCAGTCGTCCGCCTTTTATCGAACTACGAGGGCTCTGCGCTTTCACGTAGTCAAGGCTAATCTTTGATCGGCCCCCGAGCCCCTAGGTCTTTAGGGTGTGTTAGTCTCATATCTTGTCTCCCTTGTGTCGTATCGTCAAGCTATGCCCTTATCTAGCTGGTTCTTAACAAACGAGATCCACTTGTATCATGAGATCCAATTAATTTTGAACATCCCGCGTCATATCGATCTTTTAGCTTAGTGTCCATCATCGGTCTCAACAGGATGCATCCTTCCTAACAGACCTCATCAATCCCATCCATCCCCTTGATCCTATGGCAAAGGACATTTGACATTGATTGCGATCTTTTGATGCTTTTGGCTTTTGTTTATCATTTGAGCTCCCTATCATCACTTGTCAAAACCGCCATAATCCATCATATTATGGTGTGTTTTGATTGGTCAACATAGGGGCATATCTTGATCTTTTTATGTCTATTTTTGTCTTCTTGGTTGTCCCACATAGTACCCACCGAGATCCCCGAGGTCTTGTGTTATGCTGGGGCATCCTTGTTTGCTTGTGGTTATCCCAATACCTGACCCGACCAAAGTCATCGTGACTTTGGGGTGTTGGGATAGCCTTCTTGTTTGTTATGTGTGTTTTATGCATTAGACACTAATCCGCCTTGGTTCTTCATACCCTGGCGTCTTGTGTCTTATGCTATAGCAAAAATCAGTGCTCCAAAGATGGCAAATTGCATTAGGACTGCATTTCATTCTCCATTCCATCATTTTGCATATATCCCCCATCCATTCATCATTCATCCTTATCTCACATCTCTATCCAATCCCCATCCATTCCATTTAGCCTAACTCATCTAATCATATCCTTGGTCTTGTCCCCAGTCTTGTTACTAGCCTTGACCCATCATCATCATCCATTGGTATCCTTCCCTATCCCTTTGGTGTTGTTTTGGGATGTATCCTTCCCTCATCAACAACACTTTCATCATCATCATTGAGAGGTATTCTTCCCTATCTCTTTGGTGTTGTTCTGGGATGTATCCTTCCCTCATCAACAACACTTTCATCATCATCAGCGGGAGGTATTCTTCCCTATCATTTAGTGGTGTTTTGGGATGTATCCTTCCCTCATCAATACCACTCAGTGGGATGTATCCTTCCCTTATCCTTAATTCCCTCATTGACAATACTCCATCCATCATCAACCCATTTTGGCTTGTACATTGACTGGGGCAACATCATCTTCGTCTCTGCATCCATTCGTGCTTTATCCATCTCCATATCACTTACTCTCTTACCCATCCACTTGCCTCATCTTCCTCATCTCCCTTGGCATCGCATCATCTATTTTCGAGAGCACATACGTGTTCTCTTCAACCCACATGTCCTCTCGAGGGGGCATCCTTCATGCCTAGTTTTCATCATTTTCTTTTTCCCTTCCTAGTCACTCCTTTGGATGAGTGGGGCATCTTTTCCAATCTAACCATCTTCTTCTAGGTTCTATATTTTAATATTCTTTGAAATGATGTTACTTCGTAACTCCATCTCAAAGAGGGGCAAAATGTAGACATCCAAATTTGGACACTTAATTTATCCAAATTTATCATTTTTCGTCTAAACATCCTCTTATCCGAGTTAATTAAGTAATATTACTATTATTTAATTAATATCTTTAATTATGCTAAATCCCTAAGGTATTTAATTAATAATTAAATACCTTACCCTCCTTAATCCTCTTTTCATCAAATGAATTAAATAAATATTACATTTATTTAAAATTCCTCACATGTCTTTTTCATCTAATCCATCTCTAATCTCTTCATTAAGGATGTGCACATGCCTAATCCTTGATTAGGATGTGTCACATCCTCCAACTTTTGCAAGTTGGCTTCTAATCCTCATTAACCCCTAATTATCCTCTAATTACTGATTAATTAAGCCTAATCATTCTCCAAGGAATTTTTAATTCCTTTTTATTCTTCCTAGATTCCCCTCTCTTATATGTGAATTTTTAATTCACATTCCATCCTTCCAAGGCTTCTAGAACCTTGGACTTGTCACAATCTCCACATGTGACCCACCTTGGACTTGTCACAATCTCCACATGTGACCAAGTCCCACCTTTTGGAGCCCACCTTTTATCCTCTAGATCATCTATGAATGTGAATTTTAATTCACATTTATCCTCCCAACCACCTTTCCTTTTCTCATGTAGATTTTTGAGGAATTCTAAAATTCCTCAAATGTCCCTTTCACTCCCACTTGGGGACAAGAAATCCCTTTTTGTGGAAATCCTCTCATCCCCCAAGGTGCATGTCCTTTTCCACCTCATGTACCTTTTTGACAACTCATTTCCATCTCATCCCCCTTTGGCCACTTCACCCTCCACATGTCAAGATGTGAGGGATTGTGGGTTCTCAATGCACCATAGCCCTTCATCTTGGTCTTGTTGGATCAATCTTGGCCCTTGAATTCTCTAGAGAATTCAAGTTGCTCTATAAATACCCCCTCCTCAAGGGCATTTTCAAGACTTTTGATTTTCATAACCTTATGCTGCCAATTTTCCTTCTCAACACTTAGTCAATTTGCAACTACATGCTGCCATTTTGTGCACTCATCCAATTTTCAATCACATCCACTTGCATTTGCATCCAAGCACATAGCAAAAATATTCAATAGAGCCATCAAGGAGCACACATCCTATCTTAAGCAAGGGCCAATCAAAGGAGTATCAACTACAAAGGAAGGTAAAACTGTTTGTCTTGTGTTATCCACTTCCTTTAGTATTTTGTCACTCTCTTTTGGCTAATCTTGAGGTGTCCTTGATATTTTGTTTTTCATAGTTTTTAGTTGTTTTGCTCATTTAGAATAGCATATTATCAGGGTATACAAATAGAACCAACATTGGCTCTAAGGAAAAGTTCACAAGGTGGGATGAGGAGATTTAGAAGGCTTGGATAGACGTTAAAACTCCTAAGCCCTCGACACCTGGGATAAGCAAGGTCAATAGGAAGGAAGTGCACTGGTTGCATCTGGTGAGGTTAAAGTGGAAACTCAATTTCGATGGAGCTACCAAAGGAAATCCTAGCCGAGAAGGTGTTGGGTGCATAATTAGAGATAATTGTGGCCAGTGTGTGTTGGCGACGTCAAGGAATTTAGGCATTCGATCCAACAAAATTGTTGAGTTGGAGGCCTTAGCACTTGGTCTTTAGTTATGCATCTAGAAAGGCATAGACTTTGTTGAAATCGAAGGTGATTCACATATATGTATTCAGGAAATCTCATCAGGGAGATCACCAAACTGGAGGACTGATAATTGGATTGAGCCTATAAAGTTGCTCCTTGATAAGCTTAATGAATTCTCCCTCACACACGTGTACATGGAAGCAAATAAAGTAGCATATTTACTAGCTAATTGGGGAGTTTCTCAAGATGCAGTGGTGTACGTTGATTCCTCCACAGATCGGTGGCAGGGGCTATAGGCCATCCTAGATCAAGACAAGAGGGGTGTTATGGAGATATTCCTGGCATGACTTTGGGCTTGTGATTATTGTTGAGGTACACAACTCACATACCTGTGGTCGCTGGCAGAGGTGGATTTCTTGGATATAGATTTGGTGGGGATTTGGTATTTGAAAATTTGTTGGTTGCTGCAGAGGCTGCTCTTCACATGCTATGTCCAAGGTGCTATATTAGTATATGCTTGATGGTGGCAAGTGCATTCTTTACTCATTGTGGGTCTGGTGAGCTAAGCAAAGAAGAAAGGATGGTGCATTTCTTTGGGTTGAGTTGCCTCTGCCCAAAGGAGACTCTCATAGTGCAATGCAATCACCTCTTCACTATCCAAAGCCCAGTGGTACTGGTTACAATTGTGGGTGTGGTGAAGGGGGTGCTTTAGGAGGACCACCATTGGTGTGACAGGAAGGTATACGAAGTAATTATCGGGCCTTTGGTTGATATTTTTGGCTCTTGAGAAAGGATGGTTGAGATTTTTGGTGGCTTTTTGGCGGAGGCCAATACTCCTACAGTGGAGAATGCAACCTTGGAGCTGGCTATAGAGGGTTTGGTCAATCATCTTAGGCTATTCTTTGAAACATGTAATGAAATTGAGGTGGATGAAGGAGAAATGTTCAAAGTGGGGGCTTTAAGGCAATGCAAGGCGGTAAGGGAGAACTTCACGATGAACACGTGGGAAGTGTATAGAGCTGAGGTAATAAACTCCAATATGGATGCATTTTCCAGATACATGGACTTTGGTTATTCATGGCTTAGTGAGAACAATTTGGCTCAGGCGATGGAAACGAGAAGGTGTCTGGCAGTAATATATCATTACCTGCTAATGTAAAATGGGTGGTTCTACGTTTTGGATTCTAGTAGTTGTATGTTCTCTGACATGTTTTTCCATCTATTATCAATGTAATTGGGCGCTATCCCCTTTGATAACACTTATAAAAAAAATTAATTAATTTTAAGTATATTAATTTAGAAACTTTTTTTGATACGTAAGCGAGTAATTTTATTAATAGTCAAAAGGAAATACATGATTTGTGTACATTCAGGTGCTTAGTCAAAGCACTCATTTCCAACCAACCAAAAAGGAGTTGTTTGTCCAAAATGAAATCTACCCATACAATCCTTTCCAACCAAAATTATAATATTACCTCGTTTGTTCTTTGGAAAACACAATGAGGGCCTAAATTTGAAACAAAAAAGCTTAAATACCCAAGGTATCTTGTAGATAATTTCTAAACTCACCCAACCAGGAAAAGTCCTGCATTGCTTCCAAGTGTAATCATCTCATTAAGAACTTGACTCCCTCCAACACCAGAGTCATGTGCAACAAGTCATCACCTTTAGTATCCAACAAGAAGGGATATATCCTAACCATCGCCCTTGGCAAGATGAGCAAGCCTAGATCCTTTGGCCTAGGTATACTGACACCCAACTAAGCCAAGGCCACAACCTCATCAAGACCTCCAAGCAACTCCGACTTCACTGGCTTTCTTATTAATTGTAGCACTTCACTTTTTAGAAGTTGGAGGTCCAATAGCATTGCAACCAGTCAAAAAGATAATTTGAATCCACTTGATACCTCTCATTTTCCACTAAGAAGTCACATCCCAACACCAAATTTATAGCGCCAAGGGATAAGAAATCACTGTCAAGAAGAATTTTCCTCAATCTAAGATCATAAATTTTAGCCAAAAATGGCATTGGTCTCCAAGAGCTAACCAACCTTATAGGAGTGTCCATTGATTTACCCACAAAATGTTCCATCCTTACTAAAATTTTGGCCATTGAAATCAATCTTTAAAGGCCAATTCACACATGACAAGGTTTGCCAACTAAAGGCTTGCTAAGATTAAAATTTTCCCATACAACCATTTTGGATTGATAGTACATCCCTTATTCTTATCACAAGGTCGAGGGCCAGCACAATCAATGCTTCACCATAACTCCCACATCGAGCCCACACATTAAAGTAAATAAGTTGGCATGAGTGAAAAGAACCTATAATTAAATTATTTCAAATATCAAATCTGCTCGGGTGAAAAAGGATCTGTAATATTAATACTCCTTTTAATACTCAAAACTTATCTCTAAATAGGGAGCTCGTGGACCACAGACAACACACCCACTTTTCCTATCATCACAACATCTCCCTGCCCCAACTCAAATGATTTACTCAAAATAGCGACTAGGAACTAATTGTCCTCAACTCAACATTGATGCTACCACATGTCAGCCCCACACACCATACCATCACATTGAACAAGTAGGACTTCAGAGGGAGCACTTGAGCACCCTGTAATCAATCGCCATAAACTTCCCACTCTTCACTACCACACATTACAACCCAATTTTTCCCATGCATCCTAACTTTACAAAGACCCAGAGAAAACTCCAAGGATTATGCCTTAATGCCACTTACATCCACCTGATTCTATCTTATCCACTTGTCAGCTCATCACAACCCACCATTGTTGAGTCGTAAACATGGCATTAAAATATGCGAATGAGCACCACATGTCTTGGACACACTTCATTTAATTTTGGTTGGTTTAATGTTGTAAAAAATCTACTTTTTTGTTGTTGATGTTTTCCCTGTGCAACCAAATTCTAAACTCCCCCCTCATGGATTTTATGCTTGAGACCACTCACAACCAATTAACCCCTAAGAGACAAGGGGTAAGAGTGTTTCTTACACATCCCATCCTTTCTGAGATTCACTAGTCTATCCACTTCAGAGTTGGCTTCTCTTTACGCGGATGATCACAAAGCACTCAAGCTTCTTGAATAGCTCAACAATGCACTCCACCAACCCTTGTAGCTTCAAATTTGAAATCTTACCTGACCTAAGGGTGCTTACCACTAAAGAAGAATCTCCCTCCACTTCAATACTTCTAAGACTTAATTCATGACGAAATTGAAGCCCCTGTATCATTGCCTGCAATTCTACAACATTATTCATCCTATCTAGGAGGGGAATCACCAATTCCCCTACAATGACTCAACTCAAGTTGCAAATTATTCACCTTGCACCCAACCTTCTTGAATTCCCTCGTGATGCCCTATCAAAATTTAGCTTGACCCAAGATTGAGCGGGGGGCCTCTAAATTGCTTTGTCCTGAAGATCATGCTTTCCTACTTCCTCCTTACTGCCAAATTTTGGGATCCTAAGGCCAAACCTCCCCAATCTCAATTTCTTATCCCATTCTATGAGTAAAAATTTCTAAGGATTTAGCCTTGCCACCCTATTGTTCATAATCTCAACTATGGCTACCTCTACTTTATTTTGAAAGGATGAAACAAGCATTTCCTTACCTTGGAATATCCTGCTATTCCGCTCCTTCAAGATCTCCCATAATAGAATAAAATGACTAATTAGCCATATGCATGAGTACATTGCCTTGATTTTTATAGTGGCCAGGATTTTGAAGAGGGACAAGATGTCATTTGGAAGTGCACCAACCCAACCCAACTTCACACACAACCATCTCCAAAATTCTTGGGCAAAAGGACATCCAAGAAGCAAGTGATTTTCCTCCTCCTCACTTGATTTACACATCACACACCATGACGGGCCCTAGTAGCACATTTTTCTAAACTTATTTGCTACCAAAATTCTTCCCTAGATTGCAATCCAAGGGAAGGCCCCTACTTTTTAAAGGCATCTATCATCCCAACATAACTTCCATGGAAGCAAAGTTCTCCCATCTTGTTTCCCCAACATTGAGAAACCATCCTTTGTGTTGTATTTCCATGAACTAGAAGCAATCCAAACCACCCTTTCCTTTCCCTTCCGAATAATTATGGTCATGTCCTTGAGAATTGACTGTAGTCGTGAGACTTCATTAGACGATAGATCAAGCCTACTAAATGTGGGAGTTAATGGTGACTCCCCAACACCCATAGGAACAGTTGCTAGACCAAAACACCTTCCATAAGAGAGAGAATGGCAAGAAATATTGCTTCAACAATTCAAGATTAAATAATGGTTGAGTATACAAATGTACATGAGATTCCTTGCTTATAAAAGAAAGGTAGAGATATAGGATTAGACAAGATCATGACAAGTGTCTTAATCCTATAACATGAGACAACTAACAAACTAACTACCTAGGTGTAGACACCTAAAAATGTCTCAATGGATCACATTGGCTAACTAACATCATTTTGTTCTCAAACCCATCCTCTTTTTGCTTGTTTAATTAAATAAGCCTAATTATTTAATTAAATGCCTCATTTTCACCTATTAATCTAATTGACCTAATTGGGTTTATTCACCCCTTCTCACATTGAAATTTCATCCGATTTAATTAAATAATGGAAATTATTTGATTTTAACCCTAAGTCCTCTTATTTAATTAAATAACCTAAGTTATTTAATTAAATATCATATTTGCATCTCATTTTCATTAAATAAATCAATAATTTAATGAATATCCTCACATTCCTCATCTTGCACATTCAAATTTAGTTGTAATTAATTAAATTGCTAATTTCCCTCTCATCCACTTGCATAGAGAATATTCCAAAGGAATATTCTCCTATTTTCCTCCAAAAAAAGGTAATGATTACTCCAAACAAACTTTGAAACAACTTTTTAAAGTTGTTGCAAAGTGTGTTTGTTTGCATGATTGTGAGCCCTTGATCTTTTCTTGATCCATGTGATCTTTGATTCTCATCCATTGATGAGAATCATTGATCCATGTTTCATCCTCCTTTCATTTGTGACCATTGATAGATCAAATCAATCTCATCCATTGCCTTTTCATTTGATCTCCATTAAATCAATTATTTAATGAATATCATATAATTCCCCTAATTTGCATAATTAAACTTTGTTTTAATTATCAAATTACTAATTCTTCCACTTGCAATGGAATATTCTTGCACATTCCTCCAATGAGAATATTCTCTCTCCTCCAATCATTTGAAAAGGGGATATTCTCACTTGGCTTCTTGAGCAAGCTAAACTTGTGACTTCTTAAGCAAGTTACATTGTGACCTATGTTTCGAATAAATGAGAACCCTTGATTAAATCTCATCTTGCATTCTCACCCATTGATGAGAATCCATAATCCATGCCTCTTCTCCCTTTCATCCTTGACCGCTGATTGATCTTTTTGATCTCAACCCTTCATTTCTCATTTGCTTTCCTATAAATAGAACACTATTTGGAGATAAATGGATCCATCTTTCAATTGAAAACTTGTGTTGTTGAATTCACTCACACTCACACTCATACTTTACTCACATTTAGCATATTTTAGTTCATTTTTAGTTGCACATTAGCTTTAAGCTTCCATTAATGGCTTTCATGATAACATAGATGCATACGTTTAGCTTATTTGTTAATTAGGATTTTAATCTTTTTAAGCTTGCATACATTTAGAGTATATTTTCATACACCCATTTCAATCATCTTAGTATAAATCATGTAAAAAATAGCTTGCATCATACTCATTTAGCTTTAAATCATGTTTTCATACACATCTATCAATGGTTTCATCAATTTTCTTTAATAAAATTGATTGAAACAAGCTCATTATCCAAGGGATTGGGAAAGGGTCACCATTCCACATCAATGCGACACCACTCCCCCAATAGGATAAGTTTCAATATCTTAGATTAGAGGTTTTTCAAGCTTTTATGATTTAGAATGTTAGTTTTAATGGCTTCTTTGTCTTTGTTTACATTGAATGATCTTATTGGGATTAATGCTTAGTGGGTTAAATATGCCTCAAATTCGTATGGATCAGGTGTAGTTAACCTTCACTATGTCATTGGTCACACTAGGAATCAAGAAATAAAGCTAGATAAGATAAGTTCTAGAAAAGCCAACTAAGACTTCTGGAAGGAATCTTATATCCTAAGTAAACTTAACACGTGAATGTGTCCCCTAATAACCTAGTGAGTGAATTAGCTACATATAAGACATTTATTCACACCAACACCCCCCTTAAGTTTAACTTAAGAGAAGATTATTTTGCAAATGATGTAAAGATGCAAGTATGAAGATGAAGATGGGTCCCAACTACTAGACCATGTTAGGTACCCATTTACAATGCAAATACAGATGAAATGCAATCAATCTCTCACAAATGGAGAAAAGGAGAAAACCCAATGGGACAAAACTCCTCTCCAAAAGAGAGAAAACAAAAGAAAACAAATCAACATGATGTATGGAGGAATCAATGATACCCCCCAAGGACTACATCCATAATGTATATACAGTCAATAACCTCCCATAAGAGGGAAAAAGAGAGACAAGATATCCCCCCATAATGAATGATCACTTGAAAATATGGTTAATGTCTGAAGACAAAACATAATCCAATGTTTCTCCCCTTGGGAATAAGATACACCAAATACAAATGCAGGAATGCTTCCCATTCTCGATAGGAATTTGAAGGAAGAGGAATCCATATGTATGAAGATTGTGTCTTTGAAATCTACTCATGTGTTGCCAAGCTCTTGGATGACGAAGACGATGCCACAATCCAATCAGGTACATGCCCAATCACAACAACCTGTGACAAGCTAGGAACAAGTGCAAATTGATCTTGAACAAGATCCAAAGACAAACAAGAAGTGACAATAGTTGATCCATGACTATCATCAAATAGGAGAGACAAACCCTCAAATTGGTCCTCCAAATCTGAAATGTGAGACTCCACAAACAAAGAAGCAATGTTTGATAAATAGGAATCCCAATTAGGAAGACAAATAGATACCTATTGCAATGAATCACTGGAAGTACTCAATGAACCATCAATAGAAGATGAATGTGTGATCTAAACTGTAGAAGTAGGAGTTGCAGGAGAAGTCTCTGGATCATCAAGATGCTCAAATTATGCATCATATTCAAACTCCTCTAAGGTCTCATCATCATAGGGTACATTTTCAACAACATCAAGTGGAATGAGGCAATCTGAAGCAAGATCTATTGGGAATGGAGGCTTGTGTGGATCTCCAAAAATCTCCCAAACCTTGGTCCAAATTGTGTGTGGGCATGAGATGTCTGAGAAGACCTTATGATAGGTCTCACTAAAAATGCTTACATTGAAAGTAGGACCAATCAATCCTATGATATGATCAATATTATTACCCCAAACATGTTTCATATATGTTGTTTTTGGTTCAAAAATGAGTCCATAAAGATGTAGCAAAATTTTTAGCCACTTACAATGCAGGATTATGCCTTTTTGCCATGACTCATAATTAACCCTATTCAGAACTATTACAAAAGGATGAGTTGCATAACCCATGATTACAATGATAATACACTTATCAAATGACAAAATCTGAGATCAACATATACAATACAACTGAAATGAAGTACAATGATCAAAACAACACTTTTGCAACTACCAAAATATCCAAGTACCCTTCAGCAGATCCACTGGAAAAAATATGAAATTACAATATACTTGGGATAGAAAAAGGAAAAAGTGCATGGATGGATGGATAGAGCTCCTCAATACCTTTCCAACATCACAAGAATTGGAAAAATCAGAGATCATGACAAAAAATTATTGGCTCAGGAGCCAAAAAAAATGATCTAACTTCAAACAACATAAACTAGCACAAAACTGCAAAATACCTTCACCACTAAAAAATTTAGCTCTCCAACTTTCCGATAATATTTTCTGATGGCACCTTCAAATTTTACAAATTTGAAGTGCCCATGATGAAAAATTTGCTTTGCACACTCAAAAGTGCCCCTGAAAAATCTACCCCAGTGACTTACTTTGGAGGGTCATAATTCAGAGCTAGTTGATTTTCATGCCAAATCCCTTGGTGAGTGTATTCATTTGACATATGTGAACATATATGCCTGATTTTAGATTCTCGTGATGAGTTTTGATAGGTTTTTGAAACTCAAAGCTGAAGGGTTTTGGGATTGTTTTGTTGTTTGCAAATTCTCAAGCCTGCGAAGTAGCCTCCTGTTCAAACCGATATTTTACAGCTGGATGATTGTCATGGAAAATGGATTGGTTCTCTACATTTCCCTCACATTCATATGCTCCTTGGTCTAGTTTCAAAGTCACAATATTAAGTTTGATATTTTTACCAAGTCAAAAGCAAAGGCAATTTTTCATATTTTGACATTTGAATGTTCCAAGGAGGTCAACTTTGACCCCTAATATCTTGTGAAGAATGTTGATTGAAGGAAAGCCCTATTTCACACATACTCAATGGACCTAAATGATCTAATGTTTCCAGTGGTAGCTTCCCAGGAGATGATTTTATATTTTTTCAAGGAGGTGACTTGGTGAGCCCTAATTGGTTTTTAACAGGTGCAATTGCAGAAAGGTTTGAATGAGCCACTTTGGCATTGAATATCTTGCACCTCAAGATCTGTTTTGCTAAGTCGTCTATTGCACTAAATTCTTGGGTCAAATGTCTACATGATTATGCATTTTCACGACTTCAAGAGGTTGTTTGACTAGTTTTCCAGCGCGATTCTAGAGCCCACCTAACTAGTTTTGATCATCGTGCAAATATGCTAGAAAGCAAATTTTAATGACAACCCACTTCAATTTTTCATGCCAGAAGCATGCAGAAGCAATGCTAGGTCAATTCAAGCATGAAACTTGTTTCAATATATATATATTTTTTAGGCAGGCCCACAAGGTGACCCGACATGTGTCACACAACTTGAGGAAGCCTAATAAGCTATGATAAACTTTTATAGCTTGATAAGATGTGCTTAGAATATAAAAGACTAGAAATAGATAATGTTATGGTGCATATGAGCGAGGATGATAAAAATTCTGGAAAAAATGATTTAAATTTAACATCTAACTGGTCCTTTTGGGTTCGTTTTCATTGGTTAAGTGGTCAATTGTGGACATTTTCTGGTGATAGAAGAGAGAAAGGCTGTAGAGAGTTTCATAAATGTTTTTCTATTCTAAATGATAGACTAGTAAAAAATGGTATTGGTGACAGAGTTATGCTTCCCTATTGTAAGGTTGATAAGGAAATCTCTCTGCAAGGAGTTCAACATGTGCTTAGGTTATTGGAAGTTGAAGGATTGCTGAAAACTTCTTGTCCTAAATTTCTTGAGAGAGAAATATTCAAAGTTGGTTAAGCTACTTTCTCCAGTTATACTTTCTTGTAATGAGAAATTCTTTGTTTAGACACTGGATGTGAGCAAGGATTGCACTATGGATACTTCAGTTGAGTTGTCTAGTTTGGATACGTTGATATTGGCTTGTGAGAAAGATAATCCAATGGATCTTGCAACTTTGTTGAAATGCCACAACTGGAGGTTAGAAATTATATGTCTTGCTGTAGACATTGCTGAAATACCAAAGGTAGATAATGTTACCGACAAGGTCTCTATATCTAATTCTTGTAACCTTTCATTTGAAATGGATTTGGGAGAGGCTAATAAAGGTTAGTGGAATAAAATAGTTGCAGATGAAATCAAGTTAATATCCTAATGTGCATCTTATATAAAAGAATAAATTGATGAGAGTGAAACTCCAACATATTTTGATATCCCTACAACATTGTTGGGTCAAATGTCATGTTTTCTCTTGACAATTAAATGTGTCATATTATTAAAATACTTCCTTCTCTCAAGTCATCTAGTTTGGTAAATACTGATTACAGTGAACAATTAGAAACCACTTGTTTTATTAATGCAACAGTTGCATTTTGCAAGCTCCAATATTTGGACTCAAGCATCTCTCTGAGAAAGTAGGTTCAATTGCTTGCAATAGTACATGAATTACTTGCTGAACATGGACTTTCCTGTGCTAGAAAAGATTGTGAAGATGGATAAAAACACATTGAATGCCCTAATGTGTGCTTGGAGCCATGGAACTAAAAACTGATAATTGGCATAATGCAAAAGAGACACCATTAAAGTCGCACAAAGTGAATATGATGCGAGTAATTCTTATGTTGTGATTTCATTTGGAAATTGGAAATTTTTTGCAACCTTTTGTAAAGAGAAGTGGGATCCAAAGATCATGGCTGGGTTGCACATCTTGAGAGGCTTGAGAACTATATAGTAAAGTCTTGGCATAGAAACAAGGAGATGTTTATTGCAAAGAGGAAATTTTATACAGGAACACGGAGTTGCTTTGTTCAATGCTTGATCAAACACGTTTTCACTTTGCATAAGGACAGTTTGCGCTTGTTGTGAAAATGTATCAAAATTGTTCGAGGAAGTCTTGTTTTAGCACCAATACCCTAATTTCGTTGTGTTGAGCTCGAATATATTATGAAATGTCACGACCATGGATTTAGTTCAAGTTTTTTTTCCCTTGGAATGGATTATTGAAAATAGTGGCTTGCTGGAAAGAATTGTGTTCTAAAATGTTGGCACAGAGGAAATGAAATGTTGCACTGCAGTTATGGCATCCATCATGATTGTTAAGGGGAGGTTGATTTTCATAGGTATAAGGAGATTTTAAGCTAGTATTGGAAGTTGCCACGGGAAAAAAGGATGCATCTCCAATAGTTTTGTGAATCATGAGGGTCAAAGCCTTTGTTGGGTGGTGGGAGCAAGTGAATGCATTCATGATTCGTAGCCATTCCATCAGGAAAGATGTGGGCGGGGTCAGTTTGTGAATCCAGGAAATCTAGCTCAAAAATGGGGCACCACAAGCTTGTGGCCTGTTGGTCTCCAAGCCTCGACAAACAATTGATTCATGGATTAATTTTGGAGTGGCAGATATTGGAAAAAGAAGATTCAGCGTTTGTAAATGCTTCAAATCTTGGTTTCCCATCACCCGTCACCGAAAGGCCCTTTTGTTCTCGTTGCACTTCAGCGATCAGTGATGGAGTGATAATATCGCCCATCACTATAATGTGTATCCCATGTCTCTTTGCTTCGACGAAAAGCGATGTTAACTCCTGATTGCCCATCGTAGTATTGGTTTCCCATCTTTTCATTATTTTTGTGATGTGTGATATGTTCATGCAAGGAAATGATGGGGCCAATGGGGTGTTAAATGTGATTATTTGAATGAAGTTTTGATGGATGCAAATAATTAAATGGAGATTACATGGGTAAAATTTTCTATTAAGCCCGATGAAGTGAATCAAATTATTCATTTTATAAACGAAGGTCTTCTTTGCTGGGAGGTAAAGGGTTTTTCGCTGGTAAATATTTTTTTACAATTGTGTGAATGGCTTTCATAGAAATTGAGAAAGAGGTAAATGGGATAAAGGTTTTTATTGGAATGAACCAAAATGGACAAGTGGGTTTTACCCAACAATTTTTTTTCACCCAAATGCTATAGTATTTTAATGTCTTTCTCTTAAAATTAAAGAATGAAGCAACAATTTTTTTTTTGCAAGGATGAAAACTATTCTCAAAAAGAGCAAAGTGGTGGAAAAAAGCATGGTTTATTATTGAAAATAAAGAAGGATATATGCAGATTAAAGGGGAGAAATGTTGCCAGATTTCAATTGCAGATAGATTTTAGGGCTCTTCTTCCTTCTATTTCTTCTCATTCTTTCTCATTTGTAAGGGTTTTGAACTTTTGGTTGAGGAGAAGAAAATAGAAAATACTTAGCTGGGAGCTAGAGTTTTATTTTACAGTGAATGAATTGCTACAATAGTGTTAATTAGTTTGAGCAAATTAATAAAAATATTGCAGAACTTGTCTCCATTTTGTATTCTAAAATTGCATATGAATTCAATATATCAAGGATATGTTGATTTTTCATTGCAATCTTTTTGCAGTTGTGTGATTTGTGTATGGGTTTCTTCAAGCAAAGAATTAAATTCTATATGCAGATCTTATTGTGGGTTTGAGGGAATGAAATGGATCTATAAGTATGATTATGCAGTAACATGAGAGGTTATGTTAATGCAAGGCATTAATGTTAAAGGGACACTAGTTTGAGATAAGTTGTTTAAATTTGCATTCATGATCTTAGATTTGATTCCATGCCTCTGGATTAGGCACCGATCTATGATATTACCCAAATTTGGTTCAAAAACTTTTAAACCATTCAATTATGTTTTTCCTATTTTATGGGTTGTTTGTATCTACCATGTTCTCCATGCTAGTTAATGCAAGTTTCCCAATATCTTAGCCAATGTTGAGTGATATTTCATGTTTCTTGGCATATTCTTGTGAGAGCATTATCTATTAAGCAATACTCTATTGAGTATGTGTTTGAATCTTTAGGTGTTGCTAAAAGGGTCACCCACTAGGTCCTATAGAGATTGAAGTGCAGGGGAAATGTGTTCCAATCTCATTTCCTGTTCATTGGCCAAATCCTACACTAGATTTGAGCATGAAATGTGGCTTACTTCTAGGATTTAGTGGATCTGTTGATTTGGGAAACCAACATTTTGTTTCAAAAATTTTGCCTCTGTATGTGAAAGTGTAGTGTAGGAAAATGCATACCCTTGCATTTTCACACTTTTTTGGGCCCGCCTTGCTTTATTTATCCCTATTTATGTCTTAATTGGTCCTATTTTGCATCCAAAATCCTAACAAACTACATCTTTTTATGGCTAATCTCGACAAACATCAAAGGATAAATGATAATTTAATGAATTTGTCTGTGTGTCCCTAATATTTGGACTAGGGATAAGATGCCACCTAGGGTGTCTTGGTCCTCCATAGGTCTTGGAACCCTGATTTTGAAACCACCTAAATAGGTATCTTTTTGGAGTCTGTGCCCCAAGTTTCAAGCCTTGGTACTAAGATGCCACCTAGGGTGTCTTAGTCCTCCTTGGCTTATTTTTAGGATTTAATTTCAAATCTTGGAAAGATTTAGCCTCCTT
Organism: Sequoia sempervirens; assembly: GCA_007258455.2. Lineage (NCBI taxonomy): Eukaryota > Viridiplantae > Streptophyta > Pinopsida > Cupressales > Cupressaceae > Sequoia > Sequoia sempervirens. Next base: position 93,776 of record VDFB02269399.1, read on the forward strand.
TTATTAATGAATTCATATGTCGGCTTGTTGTGGTGTAATTTTGGGATATTAAGCATGGATAATTATAAATAGAAGGTTCCTTCACTCATTTCACATCAAGACTTGTGTGAGAGCATTCCTAATAGTAAGTTGGAGTCCACAAGAGCATTCAAGAGCAATTGATCAAGCATTTGGAGCCATCATCAAGATTCAAGCATCATATCAAGGAGATTCCTTCATCATGTGTGTTTTTGAGCTAACATTTGTGATGTAGGTTTTTTATTCAAGCAAGAAATTCAAGTCCATATCTATCAAGCATTCCTTTGATTCAAGATCTATTTACAAGCTCGCCATCTCACACAAGTTTGGAAATTTCATAAGGGTTTGGTGAATTGTAACATTACATGTTGTTCATTCATCATTTCCCTTCATTATTCTATTTCATTTCAAGGTTTAATTACCAACAAAGGGGTTTGACCAAGGCAAACCACAATTTACTAACAATCAACAAGTTTTTCCCATCTTGTGTGTTTGTGTTTGTAGATTTAGGTTGAAGACTTGATCATTTGAAGTGAAAATTTGCAAAGTTGCATTGCAAGGTTGTCATCTTGATGAAAACTCACCTATAGGCTAGATCTGGAAGTTTCAGAACCTAAGATCAAAGAAGAAGCAAGTGTAGACACTGAGCCTTAGGACCACATTCAAAGATTTCAGAAATTCTAGATGGGACTAAGTTGCCACCTAGCACATCTTAGTCCTCCCGAAGGTATTTTGCAAAGATTCTTTCTGATCCGGTTTTGACATCCGAAGATTCCACATTTTCCCTAAAAAACAACGAGACTAAGACAACACTAAGGGTGTCTTATTCCTCCATAACACTTTTTGATAGCTTCTTTGCATTTCTAGAATTCTTGTTACATCTCCAGACTTCTGAGGTACACATATCCCAACTTCTTGTTGCATAATTTCATCATTCATTTAGCTTGCATTACGAGGTTTTGTGAGTTGAATGTTAACTTGTCTTTTCCAAGATTTTGTTTGGTGGTGAACCCCTCAAAGCTAAAAGAAGCCCCTCCTAGGTATTCCTTATTGAGAATTGACTCACCCTTTGGGGTTGATAGTTGATCCTTGATTTGGGTTCCTAGGACATCCTTGAATGTCAATAAGAGAATAATGGTGTTCTATGACCTAGGTTATAAAGCACCCACTTTCTTATTGTTCATTTTGGTGAACCCAACCTCTTTGAGCATTCATTTTATGATTTGGAGTCCATTAAGGTCCTAGATCTAGGTTGCATTCATTCTTGCATTGCATCTTGCATTAGTGAAAGTCCATCTAGGGTTTCTCATATTTAGTGAAATTGCATCTAGGGTTTCTCACATTTGCATTAGTGAAAGTGCATATAGCTTGCATTTTTGCTTTCTTACATCATCTTATCTCATTGAAAAAATGAAAAGTGCATTGTTCATCATCCTAATTGCATTTAGGAACATTGTTATTCTATTCAAAATTGAAAAAAATTGCATTCAACTTTACATTCAATTGCTTGTCACTAGTTACTTTTTTTTGCATTCATTTACACAGTTTTATGTTTCTCAAAATCAGGTCCCTAGGTAGGCAACTTGGGAACACTATAAACAACTCATAATTTGTTGTTTTTTTTTCTGAAAAAAAACCTCTACTAGGACAAAAACGCCCTTACTGCCATCTTAGTCCCTCTCAAGGTTTTTGGCTCAAAACCCTATCCGAGTTGATTGCATTTTATTCCAATTTTTGGAGCCTTCAAATTCCTTCAGTAGGACCAAGACGCCCTTGCTAGCATCTTAGTCCCCATTGAGTTTAAAGCTTTTGTTTTTAGGATTTAAATCTTCTTTTTTGTGCTTCCTAAGCCTCTTGGTAACATAGACTATAAGTTTGGAAAGTTTCGGGAAAATCTATTTTATGCATCTAGGTCAAAAACATCGATTTAGGATTGTTATTTTTGAAATCATTTCAATTACAAGCATCAATAGATCTAACAATGCTCACATTTATGAAACTTTGCATAATATGGATAAAAGTACTTTCCACTTTTGCATATATAATGTTTACATTCATAAAACTTTGCATAAGTTTGATAAAAGTACTTTTCATTTTTGGATATACATTGTTTGCATTCTTATAGTTTTGCATACATTAGATAAATGTGTTTTGCATCTTTGGATATACATTGTTTACATTATTAAAGCATTGCAGGAGACGGTTAAAAGTACTTGTCATTTTTGGTCAAACAATGTTAGTACCTTACCTTTTTAGGCAGGGTAAGAAAAAGTTTATATCCCATCCCTATGAGAGTGTTTTAGTGAAAGATAATACAACCTTGGACAATCCTAACGGTCATATTCATTCTTCTCCTAATATCTCTCCTATTTCTGAAGAAGATATTTTTGTGTTAGAAGAACCAATCAATGAGAGTTTTGAGAGTCCTAGTTGTTTCTCTCCTCTTACCTCTCTTAGTGAACAAGACATTGATGAACAAGAAGAAACAACCATAGGTAATCATGGCAACCACATAACCATTGAAACTTCAACTAGCCCACATTCATCACCCAACATCTTCTCCTCTTGTGATAATGATGAGGATATGTTGGTGTTAGATAATCAAACCTTTAAGATTTATGACAACCCTCTTTATGTTCCTTTCCTTTCTTTGGAAAACATTATAGGATAAATGAGTGAAAATTTATACAATCTTGACAATCAAATTTGTTCTTCTCCTAGTATCTCTCCTAGTTGTGAAGAGGATACTTTGATGTTAGAAAATACAATAGATGAAGGCCATGAGAATCTTATGTGTCTCTCTTACCCTAGGGAAAAAATTATGGAACAAGACAACAACATCATTGATGAACAAGACAATTCAACCATTGATAACTCCCTTACGTGCAATGAAGTCATCTTAGAAGAACCAATCCTTGAATGTAAAGAACATTTGGTTTGTAGTTCTCCTAAAAATTCTCCTACTAGGGAAGATATAACAGTGGAAGAAAATGGGAACATTGACAATAGTAATTCCTTAGATGAAGATGATGAAGTAACATTAGACTCCTCTTCACTAAGAGATCATGAAAATAATGATAAGTCTTTTAGAGATTATGCACATTAGATACCCCTTAGAGTACTGTCCTGAGTCTAAACTTATCATTCATCCACCCTCTCAAAAACCACAATTTCAAAACAAACCCTTCCTTATCCTCAAACCAGCTAAGAACAATGTTTCACAACAACTAATTTACAATACTGTTGCTCATACATACAACACTAGGAACAATCCACAACCAAGAAAAAAACCTTCAACATCCCTCTGTTGCCTAATCCTATCTTACCAAGTCTCCCTCATTTTCCTTCACAAAGTGGAAAGGATTATGATATTGTTGAACAACTTAAGAATACTCCTACAAAGATATCCCTTTGGGACTTGATTCAAAATTCACCTAACTATCACACTATACTTCAATCTTCCTTACAACAAGTTCCTATCCCTTCTAATGTGCAACCAAATGACATAGCAACCATGATTCAAGGTGAACTGTCAATTTTTGGCTCTTAGGACTTCTCTTACTCTTCTAGGGTTTTTCACCTAAAAGGAGAGAGTTAGGCAAAAAATGCTATAGGGTTCATTCAAATTATGTAATGTGGAATGTTTTCTAAGCTAATTTAAGTAAACTAAATGCAACTAAATGATTTAAATGACTGGATATGAAAACAAGACTAAGATCTATGCTATGTTTGAAAACACAGTGTTGTTTGCAAAGAAGCTTTAAAGAATGTACAAAAATGAAAATCGGACTAAATGGAAGACTATTTCTCAGAATGAGTGCACCTGGAAAACTAAATAAGAATGGAAAACTAATGAAATTTTAACTTGAGCTGACTAGGACTCATTTGCCACCTTGGGCGAATCAGTCCTAGATCAGGACTTTTCTACATAGAATCTATTTTCTGATAGTCGGGGACCTGGATTTGTATCTGACTCAAATCTACACCTTATGAGGGACTCATTCACCATGCATGGTGAATTATTCTACCTTCTGATTTCTGCAATTTCAAAACTCTGTCTTGCACCTTGACACCTGTACAACAATTTCTGACAGAAACCCGACTTTGGATCTTAGAAAATTCTTGTAAAATAGCTTAAAATTATTTGTCTAATGGGGGGTTTTCCTTGTGTTCAAACCCCTAGTTGGGTATTTAAACTTTGAATAGAGAAAAATCTGCATAAACCCTAGCCTTAGATGTGTTAAAGACTAGGAAAGTCTGAATCATAACAAAAACCCTATTCTATTGATCTAGAATAAGACATGCAAGAATGATTTATATAATGCAAGATATCAACCTTAGAAATCTTACAACACATGAGAAATAGGAATTAAATGACATGCAAATGATAAATAAACAAAATGCAAACCTTAATCTAAAGATAGAGTGAAAATGGAAGATGTAATCAATAGGAAATCAAGTCCTTAGGTGTGATTTAGTGGCTAGTTGCACCTCTTCACCCTATATTTCTTCATTATTCACCATAGGAATCTATCATAAACCCTTTGTAATGTTGAATCTTGATCAAGATAGTGAGCTTCAAGACTTGCAAAAACCCTAGTTTGCTGCCCTAAAACTTCAACTTTACTCATGAAACTTGTGATAGAAGACTTGACTCTAGAAATTGCTCTTAAAAAATGACAAAAAGATGTGAAAAATGAATAATAATGAGTATTTATAAGCAACAAATCCTTATTTTCCTATTAATTAGACCTAAGAGGCCTACATTCATAAGAAATTAAAGTTAAATTGATTAAATTCTTGCTTAAATTTGAATTTTCCCTCAAAGGGGACTCATTCGCCACCCTTGGCGAATGGGTCTAACCAGAGGGGACTCATTCGCCCAAGGTGGTGAATGGGTCCCACTACTACTATTTGAAGGTGGGTTTTCAGGGTATAAGACAATTAAATGTTGTTTGTCGGGTTTTATGTAATTTCTCAGGTAAAATAGGCCTCTAGATCAAAATTAATGGGTCTAAGGGGCATATAAATGTTGTTTTGAAGGGTAAATGATGTAAAGGGACTCAAAAGTGGGTCCAATTATGCGTGAAATTTTCTCATTTCTCAAGAGGGTCCAATTTTCTACTGCACATTTAGCCCCCACTTTAGCGCCCATATGACTCTATGTGCATATGTAGGCTAAAGGACTCTAAACAATGCAGTTTATTACATAAAAGGATACTCATTCAAAAGACGGGAGAACGAAGCCCCCAATGTAGTTATCTGCACAACCACAACATTAGGAACTGCATCCTACAACACACATTTTTTGATTGTCCAAAAATCCTTTTGTCGAACTCCTAGGAATCCAATTCGAGGGTAGATGTATGCCCCCCTTGATTCTGCTTGCTTTACATAGGTGGAATCAAGGTAGCAATCTAGCCACATCAAATAAGAGAAATCATATCATTGGTCATTGCCGAGTACCATGCCACATAACAATAGATAGATGATGATGCCAAGTGCAGAATCACGATTCCAATTCATCAAATGGCGTCGAAAATAGATTACCCTAGCTCTCGTTATGTTGATTTGAATAATGGCTACATTATGAGTTCTTGAAAAGATGATAACTATATATTAATGTGTAAAAGTAAAAAGAGATGAAAAGAGATTAAAAGAAGTAGATGAAAGTAACTTGTCACTTACTATTCATTTTACCTTCTTGTAGTTTGAGAGTGACAAGTGAGAGAAGAACATGCTAAGAAAATGGGATTACGCACCTTTGTGACTGGATGATCTTCGTGAGTAGGTGGCACGTGGCGAGCTGTATCATGAGGTGAGTCGATTCTGCAACTTTTTCCTTTTGATTTTGTAATAATTTAATGAGTTTTATGCATGGATATGTTAATTTAGGGTTCTTGGAAAAAAGTTTGCAAAGTGTCCCATTTGTTCGCAGAGTGTCCCTTTTGTTCATAAAGTGTCTCATTTCTTCACGAAGTGTCCCATTTCTTCGCGAAGTGTCCCGTTTCTTTGCAAAATGTCCAAAAAGGGTTTTAAAGTGTCTAGGGCCATTAGAAAAGCACACTAGATTGACTTTAGCACACTTGCATGATGAAATTTGTGAAAATTGAAGATATTAGATGAAATTTAGAGGGTTTTGTGATGATTTTGATAGGTCCCCGCTCAGTTGGGACAACAGATAGGGGCAAGACAACTCATATTTCAGAGAGATCATGCACTAGTGCTATCAATGGTAGAGGTAGAGCATTTACATTCAGTGGGTATCTATTGGGCATATCTGATGCCGCCCATGAGATACCATGATGCCATGCTTATGGCTCTGTGCGAGCATTGGGATGCTGATACTTGTACCTTTCATCTTCTGACTGGGGAAATGACGATCACTCTTGAGGACGTACATCACATTCTCTGAGTTCCCATTCAGGGAGAGCGGGTATATTTCTAGGGGGATCGATCATTCTGAGAGAAGAGAGACATGCAGTATTGTTTAGGTGGACCTGTACATGGTGAGAGGGTTAGAGTGCAGATCAAGCTTCCCATGCTGATTTATTCATGAGCTCCTATGGTTAGATGGATTATGATGCACATAGTGGCATTGGTTCTCAATCTAGATGGATGAGCAACACACTTAGATGGAGGACTGGTACACTTGATACGAAGGATGCATGAGCAGAGGACAGTCTATGGTTGGGGCCGCTGCATTCTAGCATACTTGTATTATGATCTTGGTTGGTTTGTGTTTCGAGAGATTGATAGTATGGTCCATTGTACGCTTCTAAAGGTGTGGTGCCTTGAGCATATCACATGTACCAGGCCTATCGGATACCCTTTTACTATAACTGCAGGTTACCCATGAGCATTCAACTATCCTTTGCGATGCCTGTGGTAGTATGAAGATTTACACTTTTGGAGGGTGAGATTGTTGGCAACTCAAGGGAAGACAACTTAGAGGGGGGGTGAATCGGTTGTCACCGAATTTCAAACTTATTCAACTTATTAACCTTATTCTCAGATCTGATCATTAATCATGAAAGCATAAATGAACAACACATCAAAAGCACACATAACACAAATATTTTTACGTGGAAACCCTGTTAGGGGAAAAACCATGGTGGAGGTTAGTCCACAAGATTATATCCTATTAAAAGTATAAGGAAATAGGAATGGGGAATGCACATGCATTCATGCACACTGCCTAGAGCTCAATTCTCAATTACAAAGGAAGACACATTGTCTTACAAAAAGGTTATGATTAAATCTATCAGACTTTGAACTGAGAAAATAACATCTGCTAATGCCTAGTTGCAGTTCTGGTTAAGCAATGAACACTTCTTCACTCTTCTTCACTCTTTGCTCTTCCTTTGAATGATTTGAACAATATTCAAACATAGGGCTCATACACTTCACATCCTCTCTATGATTCACACTTCCAAATGATAAAAAAATCACTCTTATATATCCGCAACAAGAGATTACATTGCTACAAGTCAACTCCAACAAAATAATAAAATGAATACAAATAGTCAGCTCAGATCAAATAAAGATTATTCATGTGAATCAACCAAGCTCAACCACAACATAGTGAGGGCCCAAAACAACATCTCCAAACATGAACCACTTCAATTAATTACTCCTCGAAGATCCACAACACACTTCAACACCTTGTCGACCAAGAACATGAAAAACATGAACACATAAGAGAAAATATCGGATCACAAGCACAACGATCAATATAGATGTTTAACACAAATAAAGCATGAAATAGAAACATCCAGAAGCATCATGAAACACTAGAGAAGCATCCAAAACAATTGAACTTATTGAAATCACATGATCTTCATTCAGGAACACAAACTGAAGTAATAGAAAAACTGTCAGAATACAAATCTTCATAACTTGATCAAATCTTCACACGGATCTTTGAAACTTGACATGGATAAACTAGATATACTCAAAGAGAAACCCTTTAGTCCACAACCTTAGAACAACAACATACTGAACACACCGATAGAAAGAACTTCACTTCACCACTGATAACCTGCAACACTTCTTATGGAAATTTTCTAAATATCCTCGACATATACAACTTCTAATGCAACAATGCTAATAGTGTTGAAATCAATGACAACCACATATCAAAAATACACCAAAACATCCAACAATCTCCCCCTTTGGCATATATGGCAACACATCATGTGAAAAATACCATCAACACAACTACACGTACTCCTCCTTGGGTTCTGACTCTTCTTTCCTCAACTCTTCTCTCCATAAAGATTTTTCACATTACTCTTCTCCCCCTTTGACATCAATGAAAAAGATCTCTTCTATGCAAGCTCTGAAACACATATCTGAACACTTGAACATCTAAACATTTGAACATCTAACTACTCCCCCTAAGTAGTAGCCACCACAACATCAATCCAAATCAAAATATGATCATGAAATGCACGGATTGATGAAAATCAATGCATCCTTAGTTCTGATTAGGAGGGGTAATCACCCCTAACTTCCCTTTGAGATAATCAAAAGTATCCTTAGGCAAGGACTTGGTAAATATGTCTACAATTTGCTCCTTAGTAGGCGCATACTCCAATCTGACTTCCTTTTCACTTACCTTCTCTCTCAAAAAGTGAAACTTGATAGATATATGCTTGGTCTTGGAATGCAACACTAGATTCTTAGAAATGTTAATAGCAGTTGAGTTATCACATAATCTAACAATAGGCTCATCATAAACAAATCTGGTATCCTTCAACATCTACTTCATCCACAGTACTTGAGTATAATTATTAGTAGCAACAATGTATTCTGCCTCTACAGTAGATAAAGAAATGGTATTCTGCTTTTTGCTTAAACATGAAATCAACTTCTTTCCCAAGAAAAATGCTCCACCACTAGTACTTTTCCTATCATTCACATCTCCTACCCAATCAACATTAGTAAAGGCACTCAAAGTAAGATAATCATCTTTAGGATACCATAGACCAAAATCAATTGTCCCCTTCAAGTATATGAAAATACTCTTCACAGCACTTACATGAGATTCTTTAGGATCAACTTGAAATATTGCAACAATACATACAACATTCATGATATTAGGTCTAGTTTGAGTCAAATAAAGCAATCCACCAATCATTGATCTGTATCTAGTTTGATTTTCCTTCAGAGAATCATCATCAGTTGTCAACTTGCATCCGGTCACCATGTGTGTACCAACTGGCTTTGAATCTTCCATACCAAATTTATTCAACAATTCCTTCACATACTTGGACTGAGATATAAAGATCCCTTTATCTAACTGAGTAATTTACAATCCCAAGAAAAAATTCATCTCTCCAATCATTGACATATCAAATTCATTATGCATCTCATTAGCAAACTTCACGCACAAGCTATCATCTCCCCCAAATATGATATCATCAACAAAAAATTCCATAGTCAAATCTTTATCATCATTCTTGAAATACATATTACTATCAACAGTACCTTTTTTAAATCCAAGCTTCACCATGTACTTATCCAATCTGGCATACCATGCTCTAGGGTCTTGTTTGAGTCCATACAATGCTTTCTTCAATCGAAAAACCATATCTCCTTGATTAGTCAACTGGAATTCATTAGGTTGCTCAACATACACCTCTTCTTCCAATTCGCCATTTAGAAAAGCTGACTTGACATCCATTTGATAAACTTTGTAGTGTTTGTAAGCAGCATAAGCAAGAAATAATCTCACAACTTCAATTCTAGCAACAGGGGCAAAGGTTTCTTCAAAATCAATACCTTCCATCTGTGAATATCCCTTACATACCAGTCTTGCTTTGTTTCTGACCACTTCACCTTGTTCATTTAGTTTGTTTCTAAAGACCCATTTAGTTCCAATTACATTCTTATACTTAGGTCTAGGAACAAGAATCCATGTATCATTCTTTTCAATTTTTTGTAGTCCCTCTTTCATTGCTTCAACCCAATGTTCATCTTTGCATGCTTCATTCACATTGTTAGGCCTAGTCTTTGAAATCAAACAATATTCTTTTGCAATATTTCTCCTAGTCTGGACACATTTGTTCTTATCACCTATGATCTGATTCTCTGAATGATTCAATCTTACATACCTCAGAGTCTTCTTGGAATGTTCTTCAACTTCAAGCTCTTCTGATCTCTCTTTCGTTCTTCCATCAATTTCTCCTTCCTCTTGATTTTCTTGATTCACCAAAATGATTTGAACTTGACTTGAAGTCTGAATTTTCTTTCCTTTGTTTTTACTATCATTCTGATCATCAGAATCATATCCACATGTTTTGGATAGTACAACTATGTCTTCATCAACCTTAACATTTTCACTTTCAACCATTTTCTCCAATCTCTTATTGTAACACCAGTAGGCCTTAATTTTAGTAGCATATCCCAGAAAAATTCCTTCATCACTTCTAGCATCAAACTTTCCTATATCTTCATCTCTTTTGATATAAAACTTGCTTCCAAAGATCTTGAAATATCTAACAGTAGGTTTGTGACCAATCCATTGCTCAAAAGGATTCTTACTAGTATCACCTTTGATTTGTACCCGGTCAAGTGTGTACATAGTAGTACTCACAACTTCTCTCCAGTAGATATGAGGTACATTTCCTTCCAACATCATGGTTCTAGTAGCATCTAGAACTGTTATATTCTTCCTTTCCACAACTCCATTTTGTTGAGGGGTTCACAGTGTAGATAACCATCTCTTTATTCCATGCTCTTCACAAAAAGAATTAAAATCATCGGAAGTGAATTCACCACCTCTATCTGATCTCAGACACTTAATCTTTAGACATGTCTTTGTCTCAACCATAGCCTTAAAGATCTTGAACTTTTCTAGAGTTTTAGATTTCTCCCTTAAGAAAGTAGCCCACATCATCCTTGAATAGTCATAAATAAGCAACATGAAATACCTATAACCTTGTAAACTTCTAGTTCTAGCAGGACCACACAATTCAGTATGCACAAGATCCAACAATCCATTTGAATTTTGTTGTTTACTCCGAAATGAAATTCTTGTTTTTTTTCCTAATTGGAATTCTTTGCATATGGCATTAGTAGGTTTCATCAACTTAGGAAGATCTCTCACAACCTTAGTGGAACTTATCTTGAAAATATTATCAAAGTTAACATGACAAATTCTCCTATTCCATAACTAGCTTTCATCAATTTGAGCAATCAAACAACTTTTACTAGCAACACTCAGGTGGAAAATATTACCTTTTGTTTTTGTACCTGATGCAGTCATATTTCTATAATTTCCCAATATTTTGCACTTACCATCCATGAATTGAAGATTGTATCCCTTATCAACCATTTTTCCAACACTTAAAATATTATGCTTCAAACCTTCAACATACAAGACATCATTAGTATTATGCTTACCATCAAGAGAAATGCATCCTCTTCCATGGATCACACTAGCTGTATTATCACCAAATCTCACAACACCACCATCATACTTTTCCAAATTCACAAACTTACTTTTATCTCCTGTCATATGATGAGAACAACCACTGTCAATTACCCATTCATCTTTCTCTTAAACTCGATTAGCTAGGGCTTTCTCCACATTTGTACAACTAGTAGATTCAGTAGATGCAAGATTATTTTCCTTGATAGCAATAAACACAAATTCATCTTCACTAGCATTCCTTTGTCAGATTCATCATCTGACAGACCTTCATCAGCAGCATAGTAACACTTCTTTTGGAACTTAGGCTTGTTAAATCTTGGCTTGGAAACTCTCTTAGGACAACTTAATGCAAAATGACCTATCTTATTGCAAGAGAAACATTTAATAGGAAAATTCCCCTTATACTTACCTTGTCCTCTGGCTTCTCTTTTCACAATCAATGCTTCAAGTTCTTCTAGCTCTCTTTCTTCTTCATCAAGCTACTTCATTTCATCCTCATACTTGAATGTCTTTCTTGATGAACTTTCAACCATATCATATCTCTATCTATCTCTTCCATAAGTAGTGGCCTTGAATGTAGATTCAACCTTAGGAAGGGCATCACCAAATTCACTTAACTCAAAAGTAGTAAGCTTACTAGTCAACATATCTGATCTATTTAAGGATCTAGGACTTATTGCTTACAGAATGCTTAACGTAAAAGATCGATTATTACAACATTTAATTTAAATGATTACAAATTAAATGCTCAAATGAAATACTGAACATAACATAAAATAATTAAATAAATGCCAAGATAAACTGAGAAAGAAAAGAGAGAAGAAATAGAGAGATGAAACCAAAGTTGATAACGGAGTTCGTCCCTAAGGACTACGTCTCCGGGTCCCTCTCCAATGGAGGACCGATCCGATTAGCTCCAAATTCAATTACAAAGGCTTCAAGACTATCTCCTTCAAGCATTCAGCAGCATGACAGTACTCTGATATGCAGAAATGTCTTCAAAGACTCTCGAGCATTCTCCCGCTATCTCAACCTGGACTTGGAAAACAAAGGCCTATACCCTTCCTTTTATACAAAAAACTTGCCTAATTAGGCTTAACCACTTCATTAAATGCATAACCTCCCTGATCAGCTCGTATTAGGTCTGATTTATCCTCTGGCATCTTCTTGTTTCAGGTGGTTAGCATAAATCTTGTTAGTTATGGCTTAATTTTCCTTTTTGTTAAGGTTCGGCTTATAATCATGTAACAAAACCAAACTAACTCCCCTAATATAGCGCGGGCTATTCGTGGTCTAATGGTGGATATTCTTTTTGGTTGTTAGCCGGTCGGGGGTTCATACCCTCCGCCGGCCATTTTTTAAACAAACCCCACAATTAGAAACAATGAAAACTAAGCCCGATCCCCATATAGATAAGAGTGTGGTTGGGGGCGCAACGGTTGCCGGCTGTTTCGGGGAACTGGTGGGCACGGGTTCAAAACCCGTCCATAATTTTAGAGGTCCGCTCAACAAACACGCAGGCCAAAAGACTGGACACGTGTCTCGATCCCATTCGATGACTTCCGCTGATGAGGATTACCGAATTGCCGAGTCGGTGCCACGTGTCAAACCCCTATTCGATGAACTTGCTGACTCAGCCATCCACGTGTCATGCTCTAACTCACCGGAAGCTGCCATGTATGCTGCCACGTTGGAGTACGGAGAGACACGTCACCTGTACGGACGGACACGCGTCAGCCAATGATTGGTCCGTACAAAATGACTCAACTGCCGCGTGTCGGGCCGAAATTTGTCCACTTAGATTCCGTACTGTACGGACTATCTTCTAACGTCATCATCCGTACCTTCAAGTTGACTGAAGTTTGACTGCTTGTAACTCGAGCATACGACGTCGGATTTCGACAAAACGAACACCGTCGAAATCATCTCGATGAGCTCTTCGCGATGACGCCGATTCCATTGATTTCTGAGATGATTATTTTTTTCGCCTTCTGGACGCCCCTAAAGCCAGTTTGACTAGAAGTTTGACTGGCCGTAACTTGCACAAACGGAGTCTTTTTCGCCCTGTTCAAGTTGCGTTGGAACCAGGACGTCGTTCTCTTTCTGATGAAGCTGAAATATGGAGTATTGGGAACACTTCAATTTTCACTGAAAAATTGTCCCTCGGATCAATATCTCTGGTAACATTTGTCACAGTTCAGAGCTCTTCAATAGCACTAGCCTTGACTTTGTAAGAATTAGGCAGGGATCTAAGCACTTTAGCAACAATCTCTGATTCATTTATCTGTCCACCAACACATCTGATACCACACACAAGTTCATTCACTCTTTGCATGAAAGTAGTAACATTTTCATCATCACCCATTTTCAAATTTTCAACTTTTCCTTTCAGACTTTGTAGCTTAGCAATCTTCACATTAGCATCACCTTCATACAAGGTCTCCAACTTTTTCCAGATCTCATAAGTGGTCTTTAGATCCATCACATTTGTCATCTTAGTATCAGTCAAAGCACTCAACAAAGCTTCCTTAGCCTGGATATTATACTCCCCGATCTTAGCAGAAGTAGTAGGACCATTCTATGGAATAACATATATAGTTTTTGTAATGCTCCAGTAGGGTTCACCAATGCATCTCAGATGGTACTCCATTCGAGTCTTCGACAAAGAATAATTTGTTCCATCAAATATAGGACTATCCTTCTTATAAGTCACCATCCTGGATCACTTTAAGTTGTTAAACTTCTTCCAAGGAACCACAAGCTCTGATACCAAGTGTTGGCAACTCAAGGGTAGACAACTAAGAGGGGGGGTGAATCAGTTGTTGCCGAATTTCAAACTTATTCAACTTATTAGCCTTATTCTTAGATCTGATCATTAATCATGAAAGCATAAATGAACAACACATCAAAAGCACACATAACACCAAGATTTTTACATGGAAACCCTATTAGGGGAAAAACCACAGTGGAGGTCAGTCCATAAGATTATTCCCTGTTAAAAGTATAAGGGAATATGAATGGGGAATGCACATGCATTTAGGCACACTACCTAGAGGTCACTACTCAATTACAAAGGAAGACACATTGTATTACAAAAAGGTTTTGATTAAATCCATCAGACTTTGAATTGAGAAAATAACATCTGCTAATGCCTGGTTATAATTCTGGTTAAGCACATGAACACTTCTTCACTCTTCTTCACTCTTTGCTCTGCCTTCAAATGATTTGAACAATATTCACACATAAGGATCATACACTTCACATCCTCTCTCTGATTCACACTTCCAAATGATAAAACAATCGCTCTTATATATCCACAACAAGAGATTACATCGCTATAAGTCAGCTCCAACAAAATAATAAAATGAATACAAACAGTCAGCTCAGATCAAATAAATATCTATTCATGCGAAATCAACCAAGCTCGACCATAACATATTGAGGACCCTGTTATCAATCAGTCAGATTTGCACCCTGCTGAATGCAGTATTCAGTATTCAAACTACTGAAACATGGAAACCTCTTTCAGATGTGGGTGATCTACATGAAAGAGGAATCTCTAGAGTGAGTTGGTTCTTTGAATAATAAATCCTATTCTAAAACTCAGGGGAAAAAGGATGAAAAGGTGAACTGAAAATAAATCTGAATCTAGCTGATGATGACTAAAACCTCTGACAGAAAACTGAAACCTGCCACTCACAACAATCCCTTCACTACAATGACTCCTACAATCTCACCAATACATGATTTCATCATTAATTCATATGAAGATTCAGAACTTTGAATACAAGACATAACCTGAAAACATGAATACCTGTGCAGAAGAACTCATAAAGATAGGATATTAAGGTTTCAAACTTGAATACACAAAATATCAAACTGTTGTTACCAGTCTTAAGACAAGAAAGTGGAAAGAAGAACTCTGTTGTATTATTGGAACTGAAAGAGTGTCAATTTGTCAAAACTAAGTACAATGTTGACAAGCTCAAAAATGGATAAGAGCAGGAACTATGATTTTGAACTACTGAGAATGGAGAGTTGAAAGAATAGTCTATCAAAAAGAACTCTCAAGGAAAACCCTAATCCGAGCTCAGAAAAAAGCTCAAGGAAAAGGCTCCAAACAAACTCAAAAACTGCCTTAAAAGCAGAAAAAAGCATAATGCTTTTATGATTACACTGTCAAGCCTCTTAAAAATAGGCTAAATATGCTTTAAAAGCACAAAAACACCTTATCTCTCCAAGATAAATCTGGAATCCAACCAAGAGGAAAAGTCAAATAAAAGATCTGCTAAAAATAGCAAGAAAACATAAAGCAATTTATAGAATATCGCTTTTATGATTCTGCTTTACAAGGTGCAAATTTTTTACAGTTTGTCTTATTTTTGCAATTTAAAGATTGGAAATCTTTTGCAAAAATAAAATCTCCTTATTTATCCATTACAATAATTGATTTTCTCAAAAATCATAAAAACACATTACATAATCTTTCTTTTATCAAAACTTCTCATTGATTTCTCTAAAATCAATAAAACGAATAAAAACCCTAAAATGATCATTAACTTTTAAGGGGAAGGCAAACCCTAAATGATAAGATACATTATTGATTTTCCTTAAATCAATCAAAACAAAACCTAGGGTAAGGCATCCTTCAACCCTTATTTTCCTAAGGCACAAAATATAAGCCTTAAAGACTTAATATCAACCTAGACATAGAGATTTCGGCCTCCCTCTAATATTAAACTTAGACTTTGAAAGAACATAACACATAAGTTCAAAATTTTGACCCCACTTTGAAATTTGACATATGCTTAAAACCGAACATTCTGGACGATGATGATATTCAAATTAGGCATGAGGAAATAGGGTCAAACCCTAATTATCATTCATTTCACACCCGTGACTTTGGAAAGAAGGAAACTTTGTCTGAAAGAAATTTGCCTCCATGATGGTGTCGAATTCGAGCTCGTGTGCTTCAGTAATCTTCTCTTGTTTTATGAGCTCAAGCTCGACCTCTGCAGTCCACTCCATGAAAGCTCGACTTGTATTCTTGTTTTCCTTTACTGTGCAGAGGTAAGCTTTATTTAATGATTTTCATAACCTCTATTTTGGCCTTGAGGCCGTGGCGAACACATTCTAATGTGTTAATTTTGTATCTTCTGTGTGCTTCTCGTGCTCACTGCTGTGTATTATTCTCACCATAAGAGCTCGACCGCTCTTCAAAAACTCAAAATCATGCCTTGGGAAACTAAACAGAAAGTTATGGCCATGACTTGAATGCTCCATCAGAAATTTAAACTGGTAATTTTCCTTCATTACATCTGCTCTCTAGAGACTTAAAGAAAATCTCTTCCTTGCTAATGAATTTCTGGCCATATTCAGGCTGCGCCAAATATGCATTGTAGTAAGCATTTTTGGTAGATTTCGGGCTTGACCAAGAACATAAAACTTACTATTATGTCTTTTGAAAAGCATTTTTGTTTGTGGGTATCATAGAAAGTTGAATAAAGCTGTATTTTTCTTCTATTCAATTCCAGATTTCACATGGTTATCTTTGTAATTGATTTTTCCTGCACTTTGAAACTAACCCTGAAAATGGGTACTCGAAATCCTTAAGGGAAACTCCATTTTTCTATATTTGATGCTAAACTGAAAATGGGTCTTTTGAATTATTAAAAAAAATGCATTTGCTTCTCTTTTGAAGCTCGACCTAGCACAAAATATTTCACATTTGTAGTCAAACTGCTTTTGAATGCAAAACCCAAAATGAGTATTGTAGATTATCACATTTTCTGTAGCTTGTATGAAAACCCACATGTGGATACCATGAATAACTGAGCATAGTTTTATTTCGTAGTCCTGAAGCAAATGTTTGTATATTTTGAAGAAAATGTCTCTATTCTGATTTCTCTTCAGAAGTCGATCATCAGTTCATTGCATTTATTCCTGTTATTTCTTTGTGGTTATTATGAGAATCATATGAAAGCTATATTCTTTCTACTTTGAGGCTCGAAGAAGCACATAAATTTTCATATTTTGTAATTATACTGTTGTTTCTATGCAAAAACCATATGGGTATCATAGATTATCATATTCACTACATTTTGAAAACAAACCCCAATGTGGGTAATAGCT
This sequence comes from Sequoia sempervirens, assembly GCA_007258455.2. Classification (NCBI taxonomy): domain Eukaryota; kingdom Viridiplantae; phylum Streptophyta; class Pinopsida; order Cupressales; family Cupressaceae; genus Sequoia; species Sequoia sempervirens. The sequence goes on from VDFB02269399.1 coordinate 111,366, forward strand.
GTTCATCTTTGCTTACCCACAGAACTGAATGCACATGTAAGAGTTAGCAAAAAACTATATACTTTCATCGAATTCAGTTCATGGGCTTGACCCATCATTCATCACATGTAGTCTTGCATTTCTGCACAAATCATCAAATGGGTATACCATATTCCAAAGAAAAATATATGCACTTATCCACTAGGGTTTGATGTTTACCTTCAAAAAACCAATATTGGCATTTGATGTTTGCTTTCAGATCTTCCTTCAGAAATGTACACTCATGGTTTAGATCAAAACAATGTTAATCTATATTCAGTTATGAGCTCCTTTAAGCATTCAGACTCCCTTAATCCACATTCTACATTATTTGGACAATGAACTCATGCCACCTCCACTAAGACAGAACCTAACATGGTTAAGATCTAAAAAAAAAACTTGATCCAAAGTGAACTGCCGTTTTCCTGTTTTAGCCCTTATGCTTAATCATTGAATCATAATGGACTGTACCTAGTCCTCTGTTCCTAGGCATAACCGACACCTCATAACCTCCTCTTAGTAACAAAAACTATTTGCTCCTTCTTTCATACTCTGGAAAGATCACTTGCTTGACAATTATAACTCCTTGAAGATATAACAAAAGAATCTCTGATATGCAATATTTGCTTAAACTATAAAAGATCAGTAAATCCAATGATATTGCAAATTCTAGCTTCGAAAGCATTAAATTTTATTGTTACCTCCAACATAATTCCATACTCATGCATTGTGAAGGGAAAGACCTCTTAAATATACTGTATCCATGCTTACTCATTGTAAACACAACAACTTTTTCCTTTTGTCCCTCCTTATCATTTTGTACATCCTGAAAGAAAGTCACTCACTACATTACTATTGCTTGTTTAAATATGCCTTCAGAAGTATATAAGAACATGATGGAACAACAAGAATTTGTGTGCTTGTTCATACTCATTTAACTCATATACCCAGTTTTCATTTTGGTATTTTTGTACATTGTTTGATAGTTGTATGCCACATGAACTTGATTCATAATTGTTTTCCTCTTTTGATAAAAGCATCTGACCTCTTGTCACAGCACTGTCATTGACATGGATCTTGAGAATGATTTGTATTTGTTCATTGTGAAGAAAAGGATCTCCATGCTTGTATTGTGCCTGTATTTTAATGTCTTTCTGACACTCCTTAACCTTATCATGGAAACTCCTACCTCCTATTCTTGAACTCCATAGGGAAACCAAATTGAAACATTGTAACATCATGACCACATGCTCCTCACTAGCTCATATGTATAGCTTAACAACTCATAACTTATTTTAGAAAGAAAAGACTTACTCTTCCCCCATTATCCTGGAATGATCTCTTTATTACTAACCCATAATGCTGTATTTACTTTACTAGCCGACTAGAGCTAGAAATTCATTCATCAAATGCACTGTTTGTGTTTGTATTCTCTAGCAACATGGTAATCTTCATGCATTTTTATATTTTACTGCACAAACTGTTCTCTTTGATGATGAAAATCAAAACAAACCATCAAGGCATAATGTATGACTATTCACTATCCGAGAAAGAATTGATGAATTGAAACTCACATGACATATGATTATAATCAGCACAGAAAATGAAGTAATTCAGCAATTTTCTAATGTAAATGCAGTTAGTTAAAATCCTTAAGTGAACTAAACTCACTGTTCACCTATAGCCTTCAGAAAGAAACCTAATCGTTATGAATGAACAGTTGGTCTTGTTGCTTGATGGATTCTCTGTTTTACTCTTCAGTTGTATTTCATTTCATTTAATGTATAAAATGAAGTATCGTTTAAAATCAACCCATTTAATGAATAGGGCAGCATGCCAATCTCTACCCTTGTGGGAGCCCGTTTACTCCACATGCTTGGTCTTCAAACAATGTTCAACTTCATGACTTTACCTATACTTGCACAAGGAAACAAACAACATGAGCATAAAAAATAGAACATGTTGATTATGATGTTGCTATTTCTCCTTCAAGTCATTTCTTTCATACTTCACTTGATCGATTGTTTCAATGCATTGCTAATAGTATGTTGTACTATTGTAGGTGCATCATATAAGTTACATCATAGTCGAAGCCACTAACACCCCTCTTTTCCTCTTACAGGTCGACGAAGCTCGAGATGACAAGGTGCACCATTCAACATCAAGTGTCGATAATCAGGCAATGATGACTATGCTGCCACTTATTTGTTTTCGTTTAGCATCTTCAGTAGTGCAATGTGTTATTAGAAATATATTGTCACAGTCACAGTCACATCCACGGCTTGTGTGGATCTTTGATTTCAATTTCACTTTTTGATTGAAAAGAAAATGCATTTCATGTAATATTGTAACACTATTCTATTGTGAAATCAAATGGAGACTTGTAAAAATATGAGTTCTTTACGAAATGAATAAAAGCATCTGAAATGCTATTTTGCTCATGTACTCAATTCTATATTTATTTTAAATCTGCAACTTCTGAATGGCACTCTGAAACCCTACTTTATTTAAAATGCGTCACTGTTTTTCAATGCAAAAAGCAATGCAAAACAACATTTGAACATGACACTGCAATTCCACTTAATCTTAAATAACAATCAGCCAGCTCCTCCATTTGAGCTGAGGCACAAAATATGTAACATTTTGGCAATTTCCACTATATGCTTGCCTGCTAAGCATAGATCAGTGGCCTTTAAAACAATTCATTGGGCACGAAGTCAATTCTGCCCCCTTTGCAAACTCAGAAACATGAACAACAACACTCCAAATAGCAGCAAGAAAATGAAACAAACTGAAAGCAAACTAAAAGTCCCTAGTGGCCAACAAAACAATGCACAACAACGATTAGAGAAAGCAAACTATTGAAATGAAATGTGTGAAATGCACTTATTTGCAAACTACTCTACCTAACAGTGAGATAACCTATCTCAAAGGTAGTGCTTGAGGTGGATCCCATTCATTGGGATAGATAGCACCTCGCTAGTCATCTTCGAAAGTTGGAATGCGTTGTGTTCCTTGCATTCGGTAATCACATAAGGCCCATCCCATATTGCATCGAACTTGGAATGTCGTCCAGGTCTACTTTTAAATTCATTCCACTTGAAAACTAGATCTCCAACAATGAAATCATGAGGCCTCGCCCTCTTGTCAAAAACATTCTTCATTTGCGCTTGATGTATTTCCAGCTATCTCAGAGCTTCTTTTCTGGTCTCTTTGAGCTCAACCAACTGTGCAAACCTCACTTCAAGAGGTTGTTCATTCAGTAACTCCAGTTCCTTAACATAACTTAATGTTGGCAATTCGATTGAAATATGTAGCTTAGCTTCTCTTCCGTAAGTCAAAACAAAAGGTGAACAACTAGTGGCTCTTTTAGGAGTTATTCTATTAGCCCAAAGGGCTAGCTTTACCTTTTCATACCACGTTCTCTGGTTATCTTCAACAGTCTTCTTGATTATCTGAATCAGATTCTTATTTGTAGATTCCGCTTGACCATTACCTTGCAGATAATAATTTGATGAAATGTTTAGATAAATGTTATTTATGATAGACCAATCTGAAATCTTTAATCTGATGAAAGCTAAACCGTTATTTGAAATAATTGAATCTAGAACACCAAATCTTGATATGAGATCTTGATAAAAATTAAGCACTGAAGTCTCGTTCGCTTCCTTTAAAGCAACAGCTTCGGTCCACTTTGTAAAATAATCTGTGGCAGTAAGAATCCACTTATGACCTACACTGGAAGGTAGGTTTATAGGGCTGATGAAATCCAAATACCACTTAGCAAAGGGCTGTTCTACCTGAATCAGGTGCAGGGGCAGCGGTGCAAGCCTCTATTTACCAACAAATAATGCACATTTCTCACATTTTCTTACCCATGCAATAGCATCTTTAAACAGTTCTGGCCAATAATAACCAACTCTCATAATTTTCAGAGCTGTCGTTCTTGTAGCGAAGTGACCTCCTGAAGGTCCATCATGAAACTCTGCTAGCAGCTTGTCAACTTGATCAAGCTGAAGGCAACGTAATAAAACACCTTAGAAATCTCTTCTATAAAGAACGCCATCAATAACTGCATAAGGGATGGCTTGTAATCTATAATACCTTCTTTTTGGTCTGTCCAAGCCTTCGGGGCATTCACTAGTTTGCAGATAATGTATCATCTGTTGCAACCATGTAGCAGGGGGTGTTTGAACAACACTTAGAACATCATTATTTAGCACTGTTTCTGTACTTGCAGCCTCTTTTAAGCTACTGTCTTCACTTCCAGCAATCTGTTCACACAAGCCTTTGCCTCTAACAAGCTTGGTTACTTTTATGTCAACATCGAACTCCATCACTTTAGTGATCCAGCCAGCACACTTATCATTAATTTCCTTGTTAAGCGAAAAATCTTTGACAGTCGAATGTGCTACCAACAAATGAACCTTGCTATTGGACAACATGTGTCTAAATTTCTTCAAGCTTCTTACAATAGCGAAAACATGTTTCTCCACAAAAGAGTACTTTATCTCGTAATCATGCAGAACTTGACTGAAAAACGCAACAGGTTGCTCTAAGCCATCCTCATTTTGCTAGCATAACATGGCTGAAACTGTATCCACTCCTCCAAAAGCATAGAGAATGAAATCTTTGTCAAAGTTTGGATTAATGAGAGTAGGAGAGGCTGCGAGTGCTTCTTTTATCCACTCAAAGCTCCTCTTGCATTCCTTTGTCCAACTGAATGGCATGTTTTTCTTCAACATAGAAGTGAGAGGTTGCAGCAAGGCTACGATATTTGGTATGAACCTTCATACGAAATTTATTCTCCCAAGAAATCTTTGCAAGCCTTTATTATGGGTTGGTAATGGCAATTTGAGGATTGCAGACACTCTTTCAGGATCGATTGAAATACCCTGCTTTGAGACAATGTGTCCCAACAGCTTGCCCTCATGCACCGAAAAGATACACTTCTTTGGATTGAGAGACACTCCGAACTCTCTGCACCTTTGAAAAATCTGTTCCAAGTGATCCAAGTGTTCATTAGCATTTCTGGAAAAAACTGTAATATCATCTAAATATACCAGAACAAATTTGTTCATAAGGCCGTGAAAGGCCATATCCATAGCACGTTGGAATGTTGCTCCAGCGTTCGATAAGCCGAAAGGAATCTTCTTGTAGGCCATCGTGCCCCACTTGGTTGTGAACGCTGTTTTAAATTGATCCTCCTGTTTAACCGGAATTTGGTTATAACCTGAGTAGCCATCTAACAAAGAAAATCTGTCAGAACCAGAAACAACTTGTAAAACTTGCTCCATGGAGGGGAGCGGATAATGGTCCTTCAATGATGCTTTATTCAGATCTCAGAAATCAACACAAAGTTTGATTTCTCCCCTCTTTTTCCTGACTAGTACTAGATTCGACACCCAAGAGGTTTGCTTGATAGGGAAAATAATACCGCTTTCAACTAGTTTATTCAGTTAAGCCTTCATAAGGTGTTCCAACTTGGGATTAAGCGATCTTTGCTTCTGCCTTATTGGTTTTGCATCAGGCTCGAGCTCGATGGTATGTTGTGCTAAATCAGATTTAAAACCTCTTAAATCTTTATATTCCCAAGCAAAAACATCACTATATTTCTGACATAACATAATGAAGGCTTGTTGTTCTTCCTGACTGCATACCTTACCCAGCTTGAGAAGTTTGCCTTTGAAGATCTCGATAGCTGAATAATGTTCTTCTTTAACTGTCAAGCTGCACTTGTCCTTTCAAACTTGATCATTTGAATTAAACACAGATTCTAAGGTCACCAATCCTTTTGGAAGCTTATTGGTCTTTAATTGCACAATTTGGTCCTCATACTGTTGCTGCCATTTTTGCTAATTTCCATCTGCGAACTTAGCTTCAGCAATTAGAAAATTCATGATTTGCTCATTGCTGTCAAAAACCTGCCAGCTCACATTATTGTCAGGTACATAAGGTCTGACCACTATCTTCACATACTGACATGCTTCTACTTTATGAATCTCTTTGAGAATGTCAAACTAGGCTCCTATGGCAGTGAGCCTGTCAGCATGCTTATTTTGATTCCGAGGAATCGCTATGATGTTAAAAGCATTAAAATCTTCCATTAAATCCCATACACAATGCTTGTATTTCTTAAGTAAATCATTTTTTGCAGCATTTAAATTTTTGACCTGATTCACGATCAACTCTGAATCACCATAAACTTGCAAGCATTTAATACCTCGCTTGCGAGCCCACTCAAGGCCATGTACCAATGCTTCATACTCAACTATATTATTTGAACAGCTGAAAGCAAATCTGCAAGCTAAATAATACTTATCTCCTTTAGGCGATATCAGCATAGCTCCACCTTCGGCACCAACACTGCTCCTCGAACCATCGAAATAAAGTTTCCACAACTCACTATCTTTTCCTGTAGATGGTCCATCCTCTTTGCAAAGATTAGGCATGTCGTAATCAAACTCGCGAATCATATAAACTCCTAAACCTACCTCATCTGTGTTCTAGAACAGATCAAGCTTGTGATCTTCGACTGCCCATTCATCAAGACTGATGTAGTCTCCCTAGGTGCTACAGTCTGAGGTCATGGTTTTCTCCTCCATTACAGAGGTGGCGTAGAGATTAGCATTTATAGGGCTTGGGGAGTATGGTTCGATATGGTCTTTGGCGGGAGGCTCAGACTTAATGGTCACTTTCGTACCGTATCTTGTTCTAAAAAATAGATGAGACCAATTCGAAGATAAAAACCCACCCAACTTGGCTATAAAATCCCTCGACAAGCAAATGGCAAAGTGTGGCGGTAGGTCAATAACATGAATATCTTGGTGAATAGTGAAACTTGGGGATGCATGCAAGGTAAGGGCTAAATTTTTAATAATTCCAGCAGTCTTAACAACAAACCCATCTAATTGCACTACACCCTTCTGAGGGTTAGGCTCATAAATAAGACCTAATTTGTCAGCTAAACTCTTAGGCATGACTGAACTACTGGCACCAGAGTTGACCATACAATTATGCACAATTTTATCACCTATGATCAGACTTTAGTAAAACGGAGGGGGTTTTACCTCTTTTTCCTTCTGCCCACTTTTCTCCTCCAAGTCATTGGCCAACACAACCTTTGCAACTCCTTGATTGGTGTTGTCAGAAATAGACAACTCAGCTAATGCATTCTGCAGTAAGCTTTTCTGTCCTGGAAGCTGCAGAGCATCTAATATCGACATATTGACAATAGTTTTCTTGAGATGCTCAATGATATTGAAGGATGAAACATTTACCTTCTGCTAGTTTTTTGTAACAGTAGCTTCATTTTGCTTCTGCGTAGGCTGAGAATGCATTTTTGATAGCTCCTTGTTAGGTATTTCCTGCCCCCTTTGCAGAATCTGCATTTTAGGCTGAGTGGTAGCGTTAACTTATGATGAAATAGGCTGCTTACTGACTGGTGGCTGCTGCTGCGAAGTTCCAACTTGCTGTGCTAGATCCATAGCTCGCTTTTTAGATCTAGTATTGGCTGAAATAGGGGAATTTTGTCGATCTTGGCCATTCATGCCACATAATTTGGAGCCCTTCCAGTTTGGCAAGGTGACTTCTACATTATCTTGCTGTTCTTGATTCTAATCTGTAGTATTTTCTGAAACAACATATATATTTTGCACCATTAAAGCCTAGTTTCTCACTCTGTTGGCACATGTCGACTGGTTGTGGGGTTGGTTGCATGGGTAACACCAGTCACAATATTGAGTGACATTATTTTGTAGCACAAGCTCTTTTGATGTGCTGGTCGTGTTCAGATTGTATGGCTAGAATGGCCGAGGGTTAAAATTCCTTCTTTGGGCCTGATAATCACCTTGGAAAGTGGGTCTATTTTGCTAATTTTGCTAATAAGGGGCTTGATAAGGATTATTTTCTTGGCCAACATGCTTCTTAATAGTCACGAGGTCATTCCCGATGGTCTTTAATGTGCTTTTTAGCTCTTGCATCTTTGGGTTCGGGGTTGGGGCAGTGACCTCTTTGATTGTACTATGATGTCCTATTGCTGGAACTGGCGGGACAATAACCAAGGGAGGTACAACAGCAGGAATAGGCAGCAATGGGGGGTTTAGGAGCTATGTCTCCAACTTGAATAAGGCAATTTTTAGCATTAATAGCAATATTATAAGCATTTGGAAGCGTTAAACCACCCATAGACTGAGTCATGACAGAAATCTTGCTATTCAAAGCTTTTAAATAAAATAGAATTGCATGTGCCGGTAAGGGCTTTACCGCTGCCAGGATTCTATCCCAAGTCCTCTGAAATTTGTAGTTGAAATCTGCCAAGTGTTCGTGCGGCACCCTTTGAATGGTACTCAACTACTCCAACAGAGATAAATTGTCAGATTTATCTACAAAGTGCTGGTATAGGCCACTACCTAGAGCGTCCCATGTTCTGATTGAGTTTGCAACGAGACCTCTGAACCATTGCAGTGCTTTACCCTTGAGTGACGCAACTAGCAGCCTTAGAGAAACGTTCTCTTGAGTAATATTATGCACTAAACATAACATGGCTACATCATGGATGTGTTCAACTGGTGTGGTGTAATCCTCTCTGGTGAAATATGGTAATCCTCGAAGGGCGGCAATCAGAATCTCATCATGTTGGGCAATATCTAATGGACTGCCTCCATTAAAGGGTGCAAATGGATGCTACCTCGATGGTGCTACCATTGATGGTACTTGCGAGATTGGTACTAGTACACCAGGTGATAGAACTAAAGCACCAAAAATGGGAGGTGTCGACTTTGATCTTGTAGGGGCTTCAAAAAGCCCTCTTGTTGTCCTGCCTCTTCTTTGTGATGGGGACAACTCCTGATACTTGAAGGGTTTTGAACTTGATCTTGTTTGAATATTTCTCATGCGCGGGATGTACTAGCATGCAAAAAATAGAACCAGAGTCGCCAGGTATATTGATAGCCTCCAGAAGGCTGGAAAAGATTTGTTGCATACACCAAACAACAAACTTAAAAATTAAAATTCTCTGAAAGTTACTTTTAGATGTCCCATTGGGAGTGCCAAAAACTGTTATCAATAGTTTTGCACCCTGTTGAATGCAGTATTCAACAAACTACTGAAACATGGAAACCTTTTTCAGATGTGGGTGATATGCATGAAAGAGGAATCTCCAGAGTGAGCTGGTTCTCCAAATAATAAATCCTATTCTAAACCTCAGGGGAAAAAGGATGAAAAGGTGAATTGAAAATAAATCTGAATCTAACTGATGATGACTAAAACCTCTGACAGAAAATTGAAAGAGTGTCAATCTATCAAAACTGAGTACAATGTTCACAAGCTCAAAAATGCATAAGAGCAGGAACTATGATTCTGAACTGCTGAGAATGGAGAGTTGAAAGACTAAGTCTATCAAAAAGAACTCTCAAGGAAAACCCTAATCCAAGCTCAGAAAAATCTCAAGGAAAAGGCTCCAAACAAACTCAAAAACTGCCTTAAAAGCAGAAAAAAGCATAATGCTTTTATGATTACACTATCAAGCCTCTTAAAAATAGGCTAAATCTGCTTTAAAAGCAAAAAAAAACCTTATCTCTCCAAGATAAATCTGGAATCCGACCAAGAGGAAAAGTCAAATAAAAGATCTGCTAAAAATAGCAAGAAAACATAAAGCAATTTATAGAATTTCGCTTTTATGATTCTGCTTTACAAGGTGCAGATTTTTTACAATTTGTCTTATTTTTGCAATTTAAAGATTGGAAATATTTTGCAAAAAGAAAATCTCCTTATTTCTCCATTACACTAATTGATTTTCTCAAAAATCATAAAAACACATTACATAATCTTTCTTTTATCAAAACTTCTCATTGATTTCTCTAAAATCAATAAAACGAATAAAAACCCTAAAATGATCATTAACTTTCAAGGGGAAGGCAAACCCTAAATGATAAGATACATTATTGATTTTCCTTAAATCAATCAAAACAAAACCTAGGGTAAGGCATCCTTCAACTCTTATTTTCCTAAGGCACAAAATATAAGCCTTAAAGACTTAATATCAACCTAGACATATAGATTTTGGCCTCCCTCTAATATTAAACTTAGACTCTGAAAGAACATAACACGTAAGTTTAAAATTTTGACCCCACTTTGAAATTTGACATATGCTTAAAACCGAACATTCTGGATGATGATGATATTCGAATTAGGCATGAGGAAATAGGGTCAAACCCTAATTATCATTCATTTCACACCCGTGACTTTGGAAAGAAGGAAACTTTGTCTGAAAGAAATCTGCCTCCATGATGGTGTCAAATTCGAGCTCGTGTGCTTCAATAATCTTCTCCATGTTTTATGAGCTCAAGCTCGACCTCTGCAGTCCACTCCATGAAAGCTCAACTTGTATTCTTATTTTCCTTTAAAGTGCAGAGGTAAGCTTTATTTAATTATTTTCATAACCTCTATTTTGGCCTTGAGGCCACGGCGAACACATTCTAATGTCTTAATTCTATATCTTCTGTGTGCTTCTTGTGCTCACTGCTGTGTATTATTCTCACCATAAGAGCTCGATCACTCTTCAAAAACTCAAAATCATGCCTTGGGAAACTAAACAGAAAGTTATGGCCATGACTTGAATGCTCCATCAAAAATTTAAACTAGTAATTTTCCTTCGTTACATCTACTCTTTAGAGACTTAAAGAAATCTCTTCCTTGCTAATGAATTTCTGGCCATATTCAGGCCGCGCCAAATATGCATTGTAGGAAGCATTTTTGGTAGATTTCGGGCTCGACCAAGAACATAAAACTTACTATTATGTCTTTTGAAAAGCATTTTTGTTTGTGGGTATCATAGAAAGTTGAATAAAGCTGTATTTTTCTTCTATTCAATTCCAGATTTCACATGGTTATCTTTGTAATTGATTTTTCCTGCACTTTGAAACTAACCCTGAAAATGGGTACTCGAAATCCTTAAGGGAAACTCCATTTTTCTGTATTTGATGCTAAATTGAAAATGGGTCTTTTGAATTATTAAAAAAAATGCATTTGCTTCTCTTCTGAAGCTCGACCTAGCACAAAAATCTTCACATTTGTAGTCAAACTGCTTTTGAATGCAAAACCCAAAATGGGTATTGTAGATTATCACATTTTCTGTACCTTGTATGAAAACCCACATGTGGATACCATGAATAACTGAGCATAGTTTTATTTCGTAGTCCTGAAGCAAATGTTTGTATATTTTGAAGAAAATGTCTCTATTCTGATTTCTCTTCAGAAGTCGACCATCAGTTCATTGCATTTATTCCTTTTATTTCTTTGTGGTTATTATGAGAATCATATGAAAGTTGTATTCTTTCTACTTTGAGGCTCGAAGAAGCACAAAAATTTGCATATTTTGTAATTATACTGCTGTTTCTATGCAAAAACCATATGGGTATCATAGATTATCATATTCACTACATTTTGAAAACAAACCCCAATGTGGGTAATAGCTGTTCATCTTTGCTTACCGGCAGAACTAAAAGCACATGTAAGAGTTAGCAAAAAACTATATACTTTCATCGAATTCAGTTCATGGGCCTGACCCATCATTCATCACATGTAGTCTTGCATTTCTGCACAAATCCTCAAATGGGTATACCATATTCCAAAGAACAATATATGCACTTTTCCACTAGGGTTTGAGGTTTACCTTCAAAAAACCAATATTGGCATTTGATGTTTGCTTTTAGATCTTCCTTCAGAAATGTACACTCATGGTTTAGATGAAAACAGTGTTAATCTATATTCAGTTATGAGCTCCTTTAAGCATTCAGACTCCTTTAATTTGCATTCTGCATTATTTGGACAATGAATTCATTTATTTGGACAATGAATTCATGCCACCTCCACAGAGACAGAACCTAACATGGTTAAGATCTAAAAACAAAACTTGATCCAAAGTGAACTATTGTTTTCTTGTTTTAGCCCTTATGCTTAATCATTGAATCATAATGGACTGTACCTAGTCCTCTGTTCCCAGGCATAACTGACACCTCATAACCTCCTCTTAGTAACAAAAACTATTTGCTCCTTCTTTCATACTCTGGAAAGATCACTTGCTTGACACTTATAACTCCTTGAAGATATAACAAAAGAATCTCTGATATGCAATATTCGCTTAAAATATAAAAGATCAGTAAATCCAATGATATTGCAAATTATGGCTTCTAAAGCATTAAATTTTGTTGTTACCTCCAACATAATTCCATACTCATGCATTGTGAAGGGAAAGACCTCTTAAATATACTGTATCCATGCTTACTCACTGTAAATGCAACAAGTTTTTCCTTTTGTCCCTCCTTAGCATTCTGTACATCATGAAAGAAAGCCACTCATTGCATTACTGTTGCTTGTTTAAATATGCCTTCAAAATTATATAAGAACATGATGGAACAACAAGAGTTTGTGTGCTTGTTCATACTCATTTGACTCATATACCCAATTTTCATTTTGTTATTTCTGTACATCCTTTGATAGTTGTATGACACCTGAACTTGATTCATAATTGTTTTCCTCTTTTGATAAAAGCATCTGACCTCTTGTCACAGCACTGTCATTGACATGGATCTTGAGAATGATTTGTATTTGTTCATTGCGAAGAAAAGGATCTCCATGCTTGTATTGTGCCTGTATTTTAATGTCTTTCTGACACTCCTTAACCTTATCATGGCAACTCCAACCTCCTATTCTTGAACTCCATAGGGAAACCAAATTGAAACATTGTAACATCATGACCACATGCTGCTCACTAGCTCATATGTATAGCTTAACAACTTGGAACTTATTTTGGAAAGAAAAGACTTACTCTTCCCCTATTATCTTGGAATGATCTCTTTATTACTAACCCATAATGCTGTATTTACTTTACTAGCCGACTAGAGCTAGAAATTCATTCATCAAATGCACTGTTTGTGTTTGTATTCTTGAGCGGCATGGTACTCTTCATGCATTTTTATATTTTACTGCACAAACTGCTCTCAGAAACTGTTCTCTTTAATGATGAAAATCAAAACAAACTATCAAGGCATAATGTATGCCTGTTCACTATCCGAGAAATAATTGATGAATTGAAACTCACATGACATATGATTATAATCAACACAGAAAATGAAGTAATTCAACAATTTTTTGATGTAAATGCACTCAGTTAAAATCCTTAAGTGAACTAAACTCACTGTTCAGCTGTAGCCTTCAGAAAGAAACCTGATCGTTATGAATGAACAGTTGGTCTTGTTGCTTGATGGATTCTCTATTTTACTCTTCAGTTGTATTTCATTTCATTCAATGTATAAAATGAAGTATCTTTTAAAATCAGCCCATTTAATGAATAGGGCAGCATGCCAATCTCTACCCTTGTGGGAGCCTATTTTACTCCACATGCTTGGTCTTCAAACAATGTTCAACTTCATTACTTTACCTATACCTGCACAAGGAAACAAACAACATTAGCATAAAAAATAGAACATGTTGATTATGATGTTGCTATTTCTCCTTCAAGTCATTTCTTTCATACTGCACTTGATCGATTGTTTCAATGCATTGCTAATAGTATGTTGTACTATTGTCGGTGCATCATATAAGTTACATCATAGTCGGAGCCACTGACACCCCTCTTTTCCTCTTACAGGTCGATGAAGCTCGAGATGACGAGGTGCACCATTCAACATCAAGTGTCGATAATCAGGCAATGATGACTATGCTGCCACTTATGTGTTTTCCTTTAGAATCTTTAGTAGTGCAATGTGTTATTAGAAATATATTGTCACAGTCACAGTCACATCCATGGCTTGTGTGGATCTTTGATTTTAATTTCTCTTTTCGATTGAAAATAAAATGCATTTCATGTAATATTGTAACACTATTCTGATTGTGAAATCAAATGGAGCCTTGTAAAAATATGAGTTCTTTACGAAATGAATAAAAGCATCTGAAATGCTATTTTTCTCATGTACTCAATTTTGTATTTCTTTTAAATCTGTAGCTTCTGAATGGAACTGTAAAACCCTACTTTCTTTAAAATGCGTAACTATTTTTCAATGCAAAAAGCAATGCAAAACAACATTTGAACATGACATTGCAATTCCACTTAATCTTAAATAACAATCATCCAGCTCCTCCATTTGAGCTGAGGTGAAAAATATGTAACAAACCCAAAAAAACATCTCCAAACATGAACCACTTCAATTAATTACTCCTCAAAGATTCACAACATGCTTCAACACCTTGTTGGCCAAGAACATGAAAAACATGAACATGCAAGAGAAAATCTCAGATCACGAGCACAATGATCAATGTGAATGTGCAACATAGATAGAGCACAAACTAGAAACATCTAAAAGAATCATGAAACACCATAGAAGCATCTGTAGCAACTAAACTTACTGAAATCACATGATCTTCATTCAGGAACAAAAATTGAAGTAATAGAAAAACTATCAGAATACAAATCTTCATAACTTGATCAAATCTTCATGCGGATCTTTAAAACTGGACGTGGATAAACTAGATATACACAACAAGAAACCCTTTAGTCCACAACCTTGGAACAACAACATACTGAATACATCGATAGAAAGAACTTCACTTCACCACTGACAACCTGTAGCACTTCTTATTGCAATTTTCTCAATATCCTACAACTTCTAATGCAACAATGCTAATAGTGTTGACATCAATGACAACCACATATCAACAATACACCACAACATCCAAGAAATATTTGACCAGTTGGAGGAGGATGAGATCCTTTGGAGACCCTATCTACTCACTCTACAGTGGCCAGATTCCATCAGGTAGTTATAGAGGATGCAAATGGATAAGTACCTAGCTAAGAGGCATGACTACATTATACGACCGTTCTATTACAGGTGAGTGATGCAATAGTTTGGAAAGGTACAAACACCACCGAGGGCATGCCCCTACAGTAGATTATTAGTGTAGAGTGCCTAGAGGCCAGGTGATATTGTTCGGTTGACTATAGATCATGTTCATAAGAGCGATTTTGAAGATTCAGATTACGATCAGCCACCAGCATCTGACACTGATGATGTCAGTAACATAGACGAGTATGAGGAGTGGTGGTCATATGTACGACCAAATCCTGTGTTCTCCATGGATTTCCCTATAGGTGATGCGAGACCAACACCAGATGAGGGTGATGAGCCAGAGGAGAGAGCAGAGGAGGTATGGTATAGGCTAGTAGATATTTTTATAGATGTTATAGATGAGGAGTACCAATCCAAGGCCAATCCTGACTATGAGGACCAAGATGGAGGAGAGGATGATTATTATGAAGAGGAGCCACCCCTGAGCAAGGGTGATGAGGTAGCTATTGAGGATCAATACGAGCATGGAGAGTCCTCACATACTTACAGGATCAGATCACGTGTAGTAGCTACAACAAACATCAACACTCAGAGTCAGAGAGAGGCTAGCACATCCTCGATGCCCCCTAGAGAGGATGAGGTTGATATTCCTCGTGCACCTGGAGACATAGGTGATGATATTTAATTTTATGCATGTCCTTTAGTGATTTATGCTTTAGTTTTATATAATGATACCATGATGATGTGTTATTGATTGTGTACATTTTCTATCTTGCAGGAGTGACGAGAGACTGACAAGAGTTCTATCATCAAGCTACCATAGAGATAGTGCCTGCATCCATCGACGAGGAGGAGATGGATCCTAACTATGTGCCCCCACCAATTGTGGAGGAAGAGCTAGAGTCACTTAGACCTTTTGCGAGGTTACAGGTAGCGTATGAGAGTGTGAGGAGGTGACTCCATCGAGCTAAGAGTACACTACAATCAACATAGTCCTCAGTAGAGGTAGAGAGACTGCATGTAGAGCTGGTATAGACACGAGTGCAGAGGGATTAGATGGCAGATGAGCGGCTTGTAGTCGTTGGTCGAGTACAAGGTCTGGAGTATGCACTTAGACTTGACAGTTCACAATCACGGTCACACACGATTGTCTCATGACATCTAGGGACCGGATCACGAGTGCCAGATCCTGAGGGGTCTAGCTCTCACAAACCATTTTGACATTATATATGATATGGAGATGTGTATAAAATTTTGATATATATAGACATGTGCTTTTGATGTTAGGATGATGTTTCTCTTTATGTGGATGTTAAATGAAATTTGATTAATTAAATAACTTAGAGTAAAAGTATTTAATTAATGGCTACATGATTTAATAGGATTAATGTGATCTAGTGTAAAATATATTTTAGTTTTAGCATAGATACAACACGGATAATGAGAAAAGAATATGTTAAATTAAATACACTAATAAGGATCTAACTTAACATAATAGGAATAGTATGAAGCCTAAAGCAATTATAAAATGAACTTAAATAATTAACTTAGTGTTCAAGACAAACACAAATTTAGTTGTCAAGAACGAAGCAGTGTGAAAGTTATTTAGAATAACATCAAATAACTTTAAACAACACTACTATATCAACCATACTATTCAAAGGGGGTTAGAGAAGATATCGACACAAATACGTGGCATTAATGGGTTCCCTAGGGGGTGTTCCGTCAAGCTGTGTTAAGAGATAAGCACCAGACCCATAATTGGTATCAACTATGTAAGGTCCCAACCAATTAGGGCTAGATTTATCTTTATCTTTGTTGTCAGCACTAACATTTCGTTGATTTTCAATAAGAACAAAATCTCCCTTAGAAAACGATCGAGGGATGACATGAATGCTGTGTTTGTGTTGTAATTGTTTGATGTGAGCTTGGAGATGTTCAAGAGTGTTAATACGATGTTCATCGAGCATCTCAAGTTGATGAAATCGTTGATCTTTATAAGTGTCATCATCAAAGATATCTCAGAGAGCAACTCACAAAGTAGGAATTTCTAACTCCAAGGGCATAATCACATCAGTTCTATAAATAAGGCTATAAGGGGTATTTCCTATGGATGATCAAACATTAGTTCTATAAGCCCAAAGTACATAAGATAGTTGCGTATGCTAGTCTTTATGATGCTTGGTGACAATTTTCTTGAGGTTTTTTTCAAGAAGCTTATTAGTGTTTTCAGCTTGTCCATTAGATTGCGGATAATACGGTATAGAAAAGCAATGTTGAATGTTGAATGTTTCAAGAAATTTATGAACTTCATTATTCTTAAATGGAGTTCCATTGTTTGAAATGATTGTAGAAGGGAGTCCAAAACGAGCAATTATGTGGTCCAAGATGAAACGATAAATTGCTTCAGTAGTTGTAGAATAGAGAGGAATAACTTCCACCCATTTATTGAAATAGTCTGTTGTGGTTATGATAAACCTATGTCCAGCAAAAGAAGGTGGTGAAAATTTTCCAATAAGATCTAACCCCCATACTAAAAATGACCAAATAGGAACATTGGCATGGAGCTCAGCAGTAGGAGCGTGAATCAAATTGCTATGCTCTTGGCATTTGTGAAAATGTTTAACATAGGTGAAGCAATCTTTCTCCATATGTCTCCAATAATAACCCATACAAATAAGTTTTTTCACTAACAAATGACCTCCAAAATGACCGCCATAGGCACCAACATGAGCCTATTTGAGTGCTAAAGGGATTTTAGAATCTCTAAGACATCATAATAGGAGACCATTAAAAGATCTTCTATACAATGTGTTTGTAAGGATCACATATTTAGCCACAAGTTTATGTAAACGCTTTCGAGTATTCATTGTGGTAGGTTCATGAATGGTACCGTCTTGTAAATAGTTGTATATTGTATCGTACCATTCACACGAAGCATCTTGAGTTATTTCCAAGATGTCTTCTAACTGTGTATTGATCGAAGGTTTCATGATGGGATGGATAACAAAGGTGAAGTTTGTGGATGGATCATGTGGGGATATGAGAGAAGCTGCACTCGCCATTGCATCTGCATGTTGATTATCTTTGCGTGGGATGTTATCAATGGTGAATGAGTCAAATTTTTCTAATAGTCTCATTGTAAGATCTTTGTATTTTAATAATTTGTCATGTTTAGTTTGATATGTACCATTGATTTGTTTGATGACCAATTTAAATCGCTAAAGATCTTGATATGTTTAGCGTTTAGAGATAAAGCAACTTGTAAACCTGTGACCAAAGCCTCATACTCAGCTGTATTATTTGTGCATAGGAAATTTAATCAATAGGATAAGGGAAATGGTTTTCCATTAGGTGAAATGAGTATCACTCCAACACCAGAACCTATTCTACACTTAGATCCATTGAAAAATAACTTCCATGATTTAATGTCAATGATTAAGACATGATCGTTAGGAAAGGAATCAGGAGTAGGTAAAGCAAAAGGAGAAGGAGCATCAGCTAAGTGATTGATTAAGGCTTCGAATTTAATTTCTTTTTGTGAAACAAATTTAAGGTCAAACTCAGTTAACAACATCACCCACTTAGCTAAGCGTCTGGAGAGATCTATTTTATTGAAAAGATATTCAAGAGGATCAAATTTTGTGACTTGTATTTCAACATTTAGTAAATAATGTCACAACTTACTAGTAGCGAATACAAGAGCCAAACATTGTTTTTCAATTGGTGAATATCATGTTTCATAATCAATTAAGGTGTAGCTAATGTAATAAACAAGGTGTTCTCTACCATGATCGTCGTGTTGAGCCAAAAATGTTGCAAGAGCATGGGTTGATGCGGTGATATACAAGATAAATGGTCTATGTAGCACAAGCACATTAGGTTGTAAAACAAGTGGAGTGACTAGATATTCCTTGAGACTCTCAAAATACTATTTACAATCCTCATCCCAATCAAAATGTATACCCTTTTTAAGGAGATGTGTGAAAGGTAATGTGCGATCAACTAAAGATGCAATGAAATGACAGATAGCTTGAATTCGACCTTGTAAGGTGCGCAATTGAGAAATATTCCTAGAAGGTGGCATGCTAATAATTGCATCAATTTTCTTTGTGTTCACCTCAATGCCTTTGTGAGATATGACAGACCCCAAAAGTTTACCATTATCTATGCTAAAGACACACTTTTTTGGATTCAAGTGCATGTTGTATTTGTGTATTTGTTCAAAGATTGTATGAAGGACGTTTACATTGTCTTGTTGTTTTAACGATTTAGCTAGGATATCATCAACATAATATTCAAGAATTTTGTGAATGTAATCATGAAATATTAATGTCATTGCACGTTGATAAGTTGCGTCAGAATTCTTTAGACCGAAGGGCATCACAACCCAACAAAATGTTCCCCAAACAATTGTAAATGCAATTTTATATTGATCTTGAGGGTTAATAAGGATTTGATTATAACTAGAAAATCTGTCCATGAATGAAAAAAAACATGTCCAACAGTTGAATCCACGATCATGTCTATATTAGGAAGCAAAAAATTGTCTTTCAAAGAGGCTTTATTCAAGTCTCAAAAATTTGTGCATATCCTAATACGATTATCGGGTTTTGCAACTACGACAATATTTGAGATCCAAGGAGAATAATCAATAGGTCTAATAAAGCCTACCTCAAAGAGTTTTTTGAGTTCCTCTTTGACACGCAAGGCTACGTTAGGATGCATTTTTTGGATCTTTTGATGAACGGGTTTAGCATTTTTAGCAAGGATAATGTTATGCATCACAATTTTTGGGTCAATTCCTGGCATATCAAAATATTTCCAAGCAAAAAAATTAGGAAAATCATGAAGTAAAGTGGTAGTATCTTCTTGTTCTTCATCATCAAGGCACTTCCCAATCTTAATAACTTTATCTTTATCATTAATTTCCATTAGCACATCAATTCTATCTCCTAAAGGGAGTGCATTGGATTTAGGACTTTCAGATTTAGAATATTCTTCAGTGATATCACTTGCTTCTTGCTCAGTAACATTCATGGCACGAGTAGTTTTTTTCATGTAAGTAAGAAAGGATGGGGTATCATAAACACCTAACATTTGTTTCAAAGCCTCATCACTATCAGCATACTTCCATGAAGGTGGTAAGGTTATATCAAGCAAATTAGGATGTTTGATTGTAAGTTTGTGTTGTGGGTGACATGCTATAGCATTAATGTTCAAGGACGGTCTTTTAGTAGCTTTGGTTGTTTTAGAAAAAGAATATCCCAATCTGGTTTTTGTTTCTTGCGTATTAGGTTCAATAGGGACACAAATACCTTGCTCATGTTTTCCACACCTTTTTCAAATATAGCCTAATTGTTTGAAAAATTTATAGCCTTTTCCATAAAGTCTTTCCATTTCTCATGGATTAGGCAGGGATTGATAATCTATCTCATCAAAATTTGTTGTGTATGTTGCATTGTAATCCAAAGTATAAGAGATAGATGCTTGAGAAGATTGTTCAGAATTTTGAGTGGACATGATTGTTGGTTGATCTTGTTTCTCATCTTTCTTTTGCATGATTATGTATTCACCCATAAATGAGGGTGTGAATTCTAAGGTTCTCCAATCATCACCAAATAATTTAGATACCGATTCCTTATCATTATGCTCAATTTGAAGAGGGTCTATATTGGATGTTGGAATTAATGTTTTCAAAGGACTTGTAATCCCTTTTTCAAGGTGCAAGCAACTTTCAGGCTTGGAGTCTATTTCAATTTGATAGATGCGATTGTTATAGACATATTTCATGATATGATGAAGGGTTGAAGGAATTGCATTCATCTCATGAATCCATGGTCAGCCTAAAATAATATTATATGCAATATCATAAGGCATGACATGGATAGGAGTCTGCAAAGTAGCCACCCCGACCGTAATAGGAAAAGTAATTATCCCAAGTGGTTGCTTTGTTGTATTATCAAATCCTCGAATGGAGATGGAATCAGGTATTATTTGTGCCATGTTAACATCTAATCGATCAAGGAGACTCACACTACACACATTAAGGGCATAACCATTATCTATGAAAGTGCGTTTAATACCTATGCGATTGAATCGAGCAATTATCATAAAGGCATCATGTTGATTATGCAACTCCAAAGGAGGGAGCTCATGTTGGTGAAAGGTAATGTCAAGATTCTTTTTGTGTATGAGAGCTTCCACATCATTTAGAGTGGTACTAGGAGGAATTGTGATTTGTTTTAAGGCGGTTTGAAGAATGTTGTGATAATTTGGTGAGTTTTGAAGAAAATCCCAAAGGGAAAGTTTGGCGGGAGTATTCTTTAATTGTTCAACAAGATCATACTCCTTTGTGTGTGGGCTATAATGAGGAGAACTAGGTGGATTAGGTAAAGGTAAAGAGGGTGAGTTTGGTTGTGACGGTTGCGGGTTGTTTCGGGTGTTATATGTATGAGCAACAATATCATTACGAGATTGTTGTGATACATTGGTATCAGGGGATAAAGGGTGTATTGGGGTCAATTAGAGGGATGAAGCTTATGTGAGGGTGGGTAAAGGATAAGTTTAGTTGAATTACATTAACGTCCTAGATGTTAGAGGTCTCACAACAAACCAAAGTGGATGAGTTGGGTGAGATGAAGTCTTGAAGAGACTCATCTATCAAATGCCAATCATCATGACTAAAGGGTTTGAGAGGTAAATTTTCATCAACTAGTTTAAGATGTTCAAGAGAAACATTAGAGGTTATAACGTTTGATATCGTGAGTTGGTCCCCACAAACCTTAGTGGATGGCTTATGTGAGATGAAGTCTTGGAGGGCTTCGTCTAACAAATCAAAGTCATCACATACACAAGGTTGGAGGGAAACTTGATCATTAAGAGGTTTATGTTTCTCGTTGCAATCATTAGATGATGAAGTGAGTGAGAGGAAGTCTTGAAGGACTTCATCTAACTTATCAACATCATCACTACTAAGAGGATTAAATGAGATGTTTTGAATTTGAGTCATGTGTTTGAAGGGATGGTTTGATGTTTCAGTTTTTGCGTCCTTATGTATCGATGAATCTGATCTAAAAGAACTAGGAATGAAAACGAAAAAGGAAATTTTCAAAGATCTCAAACTATCCATGAATACCATGAAAAGAAATGAAATTTATGCTAATGAAAACATACAAAAATGAACTGTAACAAAAATATAATTAAAGAAAATAGAAAGATGCAATATAGGAAATTGAAATTTGGAAATGCTGATGCAAATCTGTAGAGGGACTGATTTTCTCTAGGTGGCAAATGAGTCCCAGGAGATGAATTTTTTTAAAAAAATTCTAATTTTTTTGTGTTTTATGAAGATTTTCAAGTTTGTAAAATGCATAAACAGAATGCAAATGAAGAATGCTGAAGTGATTGAATGAAATACAATGTAATAATGAGATCTAGATAATGTTGTCACTAATGCAATTTTTAAGAAACCTAAAGATGCAAAACAATGCAAAATGATGAAGTAATGAAATCCTAAGTTGCAAATATAAATGTAAATTAGAATGATGTTATGCTCAAACTTCGGGTTCACCAAAACGAACCATCGATTTTTGGCTCTTAGGACTTCTCTTACTCTTCTAGGGTTTTTCACCTAAACGGAGAGAGTTAGTCCAAGAATGCTATAGGGTTCATTCAAATTATGTAATGTGGAATGTTTCCTAAGCTAATTGAATTAAACTAAATGCAACTAAATGATTTAAATGACTGAATATGAAAACAAGACTAAGATCTATGCTATGTTTGCAAATAATCTTTAAAGAATGAACAAAAATGCAAATCAAACTAAACGGAAGACTGTTTCTCAGAATGAGTGCACTTGGAAAATTGAAGAAGACTAGAAAAAAATTGGAAAAATGATGAAATTTGAACTTGAGATGACTGGGACTCATTCACCACCTTGGGCGAATCAGTCCTAGATCAAGACTTTTCAACATAGAATCTATTTTCTAACAGTCGGGGATCTAGATCTGTATCTGACTTAAATCTGCACCTCAGGAGGGACTCATTCACTATACATGGTGAATTAGCCCACTTTTTGATTTCTGCAATTTCAAAACTCTATCCTGCACCTTGACACCTGTACAAGTTCTGACAGAAACCCGACTTCAGATCTTGGAAAATTCCTGCAAAATAGCTTGAAATTGTTTTTCTAATGGGGGGTTTTCCTTGTTCAAACCCCGAGTCAGGTAATTAAACCTTGAAGAGAGAAAAATATTCATAAACCCTAGCCTTAGTTGTGTTAAAGACTAGGAAAGTCTAAATCATAACAAAAACCCTATTCTATTGATCTAGAATAAGACATGCAAGAATGATTTATATGATGCAATATCTCAACCCTAGAAATCTTACAACACATGAGAAATAGGAATGAAATGATATGCAAATGATAAATAAACAAAATGCAAACCTTAATATGAAGATAGAGTGAAAATGGAAGATGGAATCAATAGGAAATCAAGTCCTTAGGTGTGATTTAGTGGCTAGTTGCACCTCTTCACCCTAGATTTCTTCATGATTCACCATAGGCATCCATCATCAACCCTTTGTAATGTTGAATCTTGATCAAGATAGTGAGCTTCAAGACTTGCAAAAACCCTAGTTTGTTGCCTTAAAACTTCAACTTTACTCATGAAAATTGTGATAGAAGACCTGACTCTAGAAATTGCTCTTAAAAAATGACAAAAAGATGTGAAAAATGAATAATAATGAGTATTTATAAGAAACAACTCCTTATTTTCACGTTAATTTGACCTAAGAGACTGACATTCACCAGGAGTTAAAGTTAAATTGATTAAATTCCCACTTAAATTTGAATTTTCCCTCAAAGGGGACTCATTCACCACCCTCGGCGAATGGGTCCGACCAGAGGGGACTCATTCGCCCAAGGTGGTGAATGGGTCCACTATTGTTGTTTGAAGGTGGGTTTTTGGGGTATAAGATAATTAAATGTTGTTTGTCGGGTTTTATGTGATTTCTCAGGTAAAACGAGCCTCTAGATCAAAATTAATGGGTCTAAGGGGCCTATAAATGTTGTTTTGAAGGGTAAATGATGTAAAGGGACTCAAAAGTGGGTCCAATTATGCATGAAATTGTGTCTTTTCTCAAGAGGGTCCAATTTTCTATGACACACAAGGAATGAATGTTGACATTTTTTTCCACCAAAGTGATCTCCCTCCTTTGGAAGTGCAAAAACAAAATGATTCTTTCATGATCATAGCTCAATACAATATGACAGGGATAAAATGAACCCTTGTTGACAATGGCTCAACCTTAAATGTGTGTAGTGTAATTTTTTTCGATAAGCTTGGTGTTGATAAATAAAAAATATAACACATCTCTTTCTCTATTAATGGCTTTGATAACATGCAAAAGCAACCACTTGGTGTAATCACTTTACCTATTAAAGTTGGAAAGGCCACATTAGAAACACCAATCCATGTTATGCCTCATGATCTTTCATATAATCTTATTTTAGGCAGACCATGGATTTATTCAATGAATGGGTTGCCTTCCACTCTTCATCATAAAATGAAGTATATAGACTGGGTGATCCCACAAAGTTGGTTTACAATTTCTGGGAGGAACTGATTTTTGCTGAAATCACATATTTTTAGAAAATATAATGATTTAAGCCTTAAAAGGTTCCATTTAAATAATTCAAATTGAAGAGAGTTTGATCAAACTACCTTAAATCAAACCCCCTTGGATAGAATCCCCCTAGTTTTAAACCATACCTATAATGCTCCTTTACACCTATCAAAATGTCCACTTTTGATTTACCTTTTGGGGGATCAAATCACTTCAAAATTTATTTTTGTAAGTATATAGTCCTTATTAAAGCTCCCCAAAAATTATAATTTTAAATAATTTAATTATTATATTTATTTTTTATTTCTCGTGAATGTAGGTTTTTCACAGAAAATCAAGCTCTTTGTTCTGCACATGTGGAAAAATAGATTATCAAAAAATAAAAATATTAGTGCACCAGCCTTTGATCCAAAAAGAAAAAAAATGAATTTCGATACATACAAAAAAAAACGGTTATACCTGGCCACGCTTATATGTCGAATTAATTGGTTTGAATTGAAACTTAAAAAAAATATTCAATAAAAATTATATAACCAAGTGGAAGCACTAGATATCAGAGTTATGAATCTAAATTTGAAAGAATTAGAATTTTATTCATGGAAAAAAGTTATGCGTTATACGGTGAGCGTCACTTTTTAAAAATGTTGCTTTTTGAAAAAAAACTAGTTTTCGAGGGAGATGGAAAATGAAGTGCAATATAATTCCAAAAATTTTGAAAAAAATATATTTAGAATCTATAGACAAAATTTCACGAAACTCTAGTTTGCATCATCTTCAAATTCCTCACAGTTTAGCTGCTATAGGTGCCCGAAAGTGAAGATTTAGTTAAAAAAATTATTTCACTATCCAGTTTGGCCAAAAATTGTAAACCACTATTGTGGGATCACCCAATCTACAACAAAAAAGTGTACACACTTGAAGATAACCTTGAACCAAACAATTGTTTAAACATTGAGAAAATTAAGGGGAATCCTTTCCCAACATTGACACCAACTACACAAGTAGAACCCATGCAAGATTAACAAAAAGATAGATGTCCTAAACCCCTCGCAATGATATCAATAGATGATTTGGGATCATTGAATTTTGAACCACATTCATGGGAGAATACAAGATCATAAAAAAAAATTATGATAAGGGAAAACAAAAAGGGGTAATGTCAACACAAAATTCAGAAGACCCTTCGAAAGCATCCACCTCAACCACTTTAGAAGAAATAAATTAGACAACAAACTTTGATGAAGCTGACTATCAACAACCACCAAAACCAAAAGCAATGAAAAAACTTTATCGAAAAGGTTATGCACTTATGAAACAACTTGGATATAGTGGAAAAGGATGTGGTGCTAGAGAACAAGGTATCCCTAACCCTATAGAGCCTCACATGCAAGAAAAGACTAGTGGTCTTGGTTATTGTCTCTCGAAAGATATAAAAAAACCTTCATTCAATATAAAAAATCTAACAAAAGATTCTTCTAATCCAACTCTAACATTAGTGCATCCTAAACTCCTAAACACTAGTGGTCTTGGTTGTTATCCTTTGCAAGACATGAAACAAATAAAGAAATCTCCGCTTAATGTCAATGTCATCACACAAAACACTTACGATTCGACTTTTGTAGATTTTACACCTTCCTTTAAAGAAGAGAACAAAATCTCACAATCTAAAAAGTCTTGTGTTAGTATGACATCTAATACTAAGCAAGAGATATCTTTGTGGTTGTAAACAATGATTTTGGCACTACAATTGCTCTCTAACTCTTCTAGGGTTTTTCACCTAAAAGGAGAGAGATAGGCCAAAATGTAAATGTCTACACTCAAGATTAATGTAAAGATGGATATAATATGCCTAAATATGATATCTAAATGCAACAAACTAAAAAATAAAGATGATCATTAATGTAAAACCTAAGAAATGTAAAGTGCTGGAAAACACAGTGTGATATGCAAACATGAACTAAATGACCTAGAAATGCAAATAGAACCACATAGAAAGATGTAAGACAAAAGGTATACACCTGAAAGTGTGTTACAGACTTGAAACAACTCTAAAATTCTGGAAATTCTATTTTTTAAGCCTAGTGGGACACTTAGGCCAATTGGGGCGACTTAGTCCACTTTCAAAAAAATTATGGAAAACTGCACTTTAGTTTCCCATAGGTGTTGACTTCTGAAACTTTGATTTTTGGGCCTGAAGGTGACTTTTTGTTGATATTTTGGCTAGGTCAACAAAGAGATGTCTTCAAAAAGTCTTCAACCTTTTCTTCAATGATCTTCAAACCCTTGAAGTTCCTAAATCTACAAACACACGACAAGAAGGAGAAAAATGTTGATTGTTAGGGCATGGGGGTTTGCCTTGGTCAAACCCCTTTTAGGTAATTAAACCAAAATGATGAAATAATGGAATGAAACATGCAATAATGGAGTTTATTACCTTGCCATGATTTTTGATTTTGAATTTTTGTAGCTAAACATGAATAATGTGCCCTTGAATGTCTAAAAAATGATATCTTGGTGACTTGAAATTGTAAAACCCTAAGTTGCTTGACTTGAGATGGAAGATTGGTGGATGAATAATGTTAAGAGATAAGAAATGTAAATTAGGGTTAAAATAATTATATTTATAGGAATTTAACCTATTTTACCTATTAATAACTCACCACAGGTCAACCTGTTGTGCAATTTTCACACACATGCCTCGCTGAAAGCAGGGACCCTCTTTTGCTTTGGTTTTGATTTCTTGGCCCTTTCTTTTTTGAGGTTTTATCTTACTTTGGCATGCGTTAAAATTTTTATTTTGATTGCCTAAGTGTTTCCCCTGAGTTATTCATTGAAGATCTTTGGTTTTGAGTTAAGTTCGACTTTTTGTTGAAGTTCAGGACTTTCCACCTCGTCTGGATGTTCTCGGATCCAATTCAAACTCCGGCTCAGCACTGTCGATCAGAGATTTCCGGTCTTCGCGGATTTCCGCATGGGCCAAATTTTTTCAGATTCTGTCTTGTTGTCGGGTTTCTAGGTTCTTTGACTGTCTTGTCGATTGCATTTAATGTCGTCTATACCTTTGGGAAGCGATGTATTTAAGTGATTTTAGATGATTATTATGCTATTATGCTTATTGCTTGCCATCATTTGAGCTGAGGAGTGCATTCTTGTGAGTGTTGGATTTGGATTTGAGGCGTTGAGTTTGCAAATTGTGAATTTGCTGGTGATTTCTTTGGTGCTTTCCTGTCGCTGTTCTTTGTGGAAGCCATTGAACTTCGCATTTGTTATTTCTGAGATCAATTTTCACTTCACAATGGTATGTTTTCGATTTCCTTGCTCCTAATTGATGATTGCAGATAGCGCTTTGAAGTTATAAAGCTTATTTTGGTTTGATTTGCTGCGTTATTTGAACATTTTCACGACTAGGGTTGCGTAGCATTGTCTGATTTATGGTCTTCCAAGCAAGCCCTGAGCTCATCTATTCCTTTGCATTGAGATGGGTCATGCTCAAGAGGTCGTGAGTTTTCCCTACTAAGGCTTTGGCAGTCAAAATATTTAATTCTGAGCTCATCTCTGCTTTAATGGCGGATCTGTGGGTTTAACTTAGGGCATCGCCATTTATCTTTAGTATGTTCTCGAATTGGCTTAGAATGCAAAGGGAATCCATAGAAAGCATATATCAATCTTGACCTAAGCTTAAATCATTGAAATTCATGATCAATTTGATGTTATGAGCATAATCATGGTTTAACGCCGATATCTGGGTTTCA
>VDFB02269400.1:0-25124 GCA_007258455.2 Sequoia sempervirens
GCGTAGAGATTAGCATTTATAGGGCTTGGGGAGTATGGTTCGATATGGTCTTTGGCGGGAGGCTCAGACTTAATGGTCACTTTCGTACCGTATCTTGTTCTAAAAAATAGATGAGACCAATTCGAAGATAAAAACCCACCCAACTTGGCTATAAAATCCCTCGACAAGCAAATGGCAAAGTGTGGCGGTAGGTCAATAACATGAATATCTTGGTGAATAGTGAAACTTGGGGATGCATGCAAGGTAAGGGCTAAATTTTTAATAATTCCAGCAGTCTTAACAACAAACCCATCTAATTGCACTACACCCTTCTGAGGGTTAGGCTCATAAATAAGACCTAATTTGTCAGCTAAACTCTTAGGCATGACTGAACTACTGGCACCAGAGTTGACCATACAATTATGCACAATTTTATCACCTATGATCAGACTTTAGTAAAACGGAGGGGGTTTTACCTCTTTTTCCTTCTGCCCACTTTTCTCCTCCAAGTCATTGGCCAACACAACCTTTGCAACTCCTTGATTGGTGTTGTCAGAAATAGACAACTCAGCTAATGCATTCTGCAGTAAGCTTTTCTGTCCTGGAAGCTGCAGAGCATCTAATATCGACATATTGACAATAGTTTTCTTGAGATGCTCAATGATATTGAAGGATGAAACATTTACCTTCTGCTAGTTTTTTGTAACAGTAGCTTCATTTTGCTTCTGCGTAGGCTGAGAATGCATTTTTGATAGCTCCTTGTTAGGTATTTCCTGCCCCCTTTGCAGAATCTGCATTTTAGGCTGAGTGGTAGCGTTAACTTATGATGAAATAGGCTGCTTACTGACTGGTGGCTGCTGCTGCGAAGTTCCAACTTGCTGTGCTAGATCCATAGCTCGCTTTTTAGATCTAGTATTGGCTGAAATAGGGGAATTTTGTCGATCTTGGCCATTCATGCCACATAATTTGGAGCCCTTCCAGTTTGGCAAGGTGACTTCTACATTATCTTGCTGTTCTTGATTCTAATCTGTAGTATTTTCTGAAACAACATATATATTTTGCACCATTAAAGCCTAGTTTCTCACTCTGTTGGCACATGTCGACTGGTTGTGGGGTTGGTTGCATGGGTAACACCAGTCACAATATTGAGTGACATTATTTTGTAGCACAAGCTCTTTTGATGTGCTGGTCGTGTTCAGATTGTATGGCTAGAATGGCCGAGGGTTAAAATTCCTTCTTTGGGCCTGATAATCACCTTGGAAAGTGGGTCTATTTTGCTAATTTTGCTAATAAGGGGCTTGATAAGGATTATGTTCTTGGCCAACATGCTTCTTAATAGTCACGAGGTCATTCCCGATGGTCTTTAATGTGCTTTTTAGCTCTTGCATCTTTGGGTTCGGGGTTGGGGCAGTGACCTCTTTGATTGTACTATGATGTCCTATTGCTGGAACTGGCGGGACAATAACCAAGGGAGGTACAACAGCAGGAATAGGCAGTTGTATTTCTGGAAACAAGGGCATGGGGGGTTTAGGAGCTATGTCTCCAACTTGAATAAGGCAATTTTTAGCATTAATAGCAATATTATAAGCATTTGGAAGCGTTAAACCACCCATAGACTGAGTCATGACAGAAATCTTGCTATTCAAAGCTTTTAAATAAAATAGAATTGCATGTGCCGGTAAGGGCTTTACCGCTGCCAGGATTCTATCCCAAGTCCTCTGAAATTTGTAGTTGAAATCTGCCAAGTGTTCGTGCGGCACCCTTTGAATGGTACTCAACTACTCCAACAGAGATAAATTGTCAGATTTATCTACAAAGTGCTGGTATAGGCCACTACCTAGAGCGTCCCATGTTCTGATTGAGTTTGCAACGAGACCTCTGAACCATTGCAGTGCTTTACCCTTGAGTGACGCAACTAGCAGCCTTAGAGAAACGTTCTCTTGAGTAATATTATGCACTAAACATAACATGGCTACATCATGGATGTGTTCAACTGGTGTGGTGTAATCCTCTCTGGTGAAATATGGTAATCCTCGAAGGGCGGCAATCAGAATCTCATCATGTTGGGCAATATCTAATGGACTGCCTCCATTAAAGGGTGCAAATGGATGCTACCTCGATGGTGCTACCATTGATGGTACTTGCGAGATTGGTACTAGTACACCAGGTGATAGAACTAAAGCACCAAAAATGGGAGGTGTCGACTTTGATCTTGTAGGGGCTTCAAAAAGCCCTCTTGTTGTCCTGCCTCTTCTTTGTGATGGGGACAACTCCTGATACTTGAAGGGTTTTGAACTTGATCTTGTTTGAATATTTCTCATGCGCGGGATGTACTAGCATGCAAAAAATAGAACCAGAGTCGCCAGGTATATTGATAGCCTCCAGAAGGCTGGAAAAGATTTGTTGCATACACCAAACAACAAACTTAAAAATTAAAATTCTCTGAAAGTTACTTTTAGATGTCCCATTGGGAGTGCCAAAAACTGTTATCAATAGTTTTGCACCCTGTTGAATGCAGTATTCAACAAACTACTGAAACATGGAAACCTTTTTCAGATGTGGGTGATATGCATGAAAGAGGAATCTCCAGAGTGAGCTGGTTCTCCAAATAATAAATCCTATTCTAAACCTCAGGGGAAAAAGGATGAAAAGGTGAATTGAAAATAAATCTGAATCTAACTGATGATGACTAAAACCTCTGACAGAAAATTGAAAGAGTGTCAATCTATCAAAACTGAGTACAATGTTCACAAGCTCAAAAATGCATAAGAGCAGGAACTATGATTCTGAACTGCTGAGAATGGAGAGTTGAAAGACTAAGTCTATCAAAAAGAACTCTCAAGGAAAATCCTAATCCAAGCTCAGAAAAATCTCAAGGAAAAGGCTCCAAACAAACTCAAAAACTGCCTTAAAAGCAGAAAAAAGCATAATGCTTTTATGATTACACTATCAAGCCTCTTAAAAATAGGCTAAATCTGCTTTAAAAGCAAAAAAAAACCTTATCTCTCCAAGATAAATCTGGAATCCGACCAAGAGGAAAAGTCAAATAAAAGATCTGCTAAAAATAGCAAGAAAACATAAAGCAATTTATAGAATTTCGCTTTTATGATTCTGCTTTACAAGGTGCAGATTTTTTACAATTTGTCTTATTTTTGCAATTTAAAGAT
This sequence comes from Sequoia sempervirens, assembly GCA_007258455.2. Taxonomy (NCBI): domain Eukaryota; kingdom Viridiplantae; phylum Streptophyta; class Pinopsida; order Cupressales; family Cupressaceae; genus Sequoia; species Sequoia sempervirens. The sequence continues at coordinate 3,147 of VDFB02269400.1, forward strand.
TGGAAATATTTTGCAAAAATAAAATCTCCTTATTTCTCCATTACACTAATTGATTTTCTCAAAAATCATAAAAACACATTACATAATCTTTCTTTTATCAAAACTTCTCATTGATTTCTCTAAAATCAATAAAACGAATAAAAACCCTAAAATGATCATTAACTTTCAAGGGGAAGGCAAACCCTAAATGATAAGATACATTATTGATTTTCCTTAAATCAATCAAAACAAAACCTAGGGTAAGGCATCCTTCGACTCTTATTTTCCTAAGGCACAAAATATAAGCCTTAAAGACTTAATATCAACCTAGACATATAGATTTTGGCCTCCCTCTAATATTAAACTTAGACTCTGAAAGAACATAACGCGTAAGTTTAAAATTTTGACCCCACTTTGAAATTTGACATATGCTTAAAACCGAACATTCTGGATGATGATGATATTCGAATTAGGCATGAGGAAATAGGGTCAAACCCTAATTATCATTCATTTCACACCCGTGACTTTGGAAAGAAGGAAACTTTGTCTGAAAGAAATCTGCCTCCATGATGGTGTCAAATTCAAGCTCGTGTGCTTCAATAATCTTCTCCATGTTTTATGAGCTCAAGCTCGACCTCTGCAGTCCACTCCATGAAAGCTCAACTTGTATTCTTATTTTCCTTTACTGTGCAGAGGTAAGCTTTATTTAATTATTTTCATAACCTCTATTTTGGCCTTGAGGCCACGGCGAACACATTCTAATGTCTTAATTCTATATCTTCTGTGTGCTTCTTGTGCTCACTGCTGTGTATTATTCTCACCATAAGAGCTCGATCACTCTTCAAAAACTCAAAATCATGCCTTGGGAAACTAAACAGAAAGTTATGGCCATGACTTGAATGCTCCATCAAAAATTTAAACTAGTAATTTTCCTTCGTTACATCTACTCTTTAGAGACTTAAAGAAATCTCTTCCTTGCTAATGAATTTTTGGCCATATTCAGGCCGCGCCAAATATGCATTATAGGAAGCATTTTTGGTAGATTTCGGGCTCGACCAAGAACATAAAACTTACTATTATGTCTTTTGAAAAGCATTTTTGTTTGTGGGTATCATAGAAAGTTGAATAAAGCTGTGTTTTTCTTCTATTCAATTCCAAATTTCACATGGTTATCTTTGTAATTGATTTTTCCTGCACTTTGAAACTAACCCTGAAAATGGGTACTCGAAATCCTTAAGGGAAACTCCATTTTTCTGTATTTGATGCTAAACTGAAAATGGGTCTTTTGAATTATTAAAAAAAATGCATTTGCTTCTCTTTTGAAGCTCGACCTAGCACAAAATATTTCACATTTGTAGTCAAACTGCTTTTGAATGCAAAACCCAAAATGGGTATTGTAGATTATCACATTTTCTGTAGCTTGTATGAAAACCCACATGTGGATACCATGAATAACTGAGCATAGTTTTATTTCGTAGTCCTGAAGCAAATGTTTGTATATTTTGAAGAAAATGTCTCTATTCTGATTTCTCTTCAGAAGTTGACCATCAGTTCATTGCATTTATTCCTTTTATTTCTTTGTGGTTATTATGAGAATCATATGAAAGCTGTATTCTTTCTACTTTGAGGCTCGAAGAAGCACAAAAATTTGCATATTTTGTAATTATACTGCTGTTTCTATGCAAAAACCATATGGGTATCATAGATTATCATATTCACTACATTTTGAAAACAAACCCCAATGTGGGTAATAGCTGTTCATCTTTGCTTACCGGCAGAACTAAAAGCACATGTAAGAGTTAGCAAAAAACTATATACTTTCATCGAATTCAGTTCATGGGCCTGACCCATCATTCATCACATGTAGTCTTGCATTTCTGCACAAATCCTCAAATGGGTATACCATATTCCAAAGAACAATATATGCACTTTTCCACTAGGGTTTGAGGTTTACCTTCAAAAAACCAATATTGGCATTTGATGTTTGCTTTTAGATCTTCCTTCAGAAATGTACACTCATGGTTTAGATGAAAACAGTGTTAATCTATATTCAGTTATGAGCTCCTTTAAGCATTCAGACTCCTTTAATTTGCATTCTGCATTATTTGGACAATGAATTCATTTATTTGGACAATGAATTCATGCCACCTCCACAGAGACAGAACCTAACATGGTTAAGATCTAAAAACAAAACTTGATCCAAAGTGAACTATTGTTTTCTTGTTTTAGCCCTTATGCTTAATCATTGAATCATAATGGACTGTACCTAGTCCTCTGTTCCCAGGCATAACTGACACCTCATAACCTCCTCTTAGTAACAAAAACTATTTGCTCCTTCTTTCATACTCTGGAAAGATCACTTGCTTGACACTTATAACTCCTTGAAGATATAACAAAAGAATCTCTGATATGCAATATTCGCTTAAAATATAAAAGATCAGTAAATCCAATGATATTGCAAATTATGGCTTCTAAAGCATTAAATTTTGTTGTTACCTCCAACATAATTCCATACTCATGCATTGTGAAGGGAAAGACCTCTTAAATATACTGTATCCATGCTTACTCACTGTAAATGCAACAAGTTTTTCCTTTTGTCCCTCCTTAGCATTCTGTACATCATGAAAGAAAGCCACTCATTGCATTACTGTTGCTTGTTTAAATATGCCTTCAAAATTATATAAGAACATGATGGAACAACAAGAGTTTGTGTGCTTGTTCATACTCATTTGACTCATATACCCAATTTTCATTTTGTTATTTCTGTACATCCTTTGATAGTTGTATGACACCTGAACTTGATTCATAATTGTTTTCCTCTTTTGATAAAAGCATCTGACCTCTTGTCACAGCACTGTCATTGACATGGATCTTGAGAATGATTTGTATTTGTTCATTGCGAAGAAAAGGATCTCCATGCTTGTATTGTGCCTGTATTTTAATGTCTTTCTGACACTCCTTAACCTTATCATGGCAACTCCAACCTCCTATTCTTGAACTCCATAGGGAAACCAAATTGAAACATTGTAACATCATGACCACATGCTGCTCACTAGCTCATATGTATAGCTTAACAACTTGGAACTTATTTTGGAAAGAAAAGACTTACTCTTCCCCTATTATCTTGGAATGATCTCTTTATTACTAACCCATAATGCTGTATTTACTTTACTAGCCGACTAGAGCTAGAAATTCATTCATCAAATGCACTGTTTGTGTTTGTATTCTTGAGCGGCATGGTACTCTTCATGCATTTTTATATTTTACTGCACAAACTGCTCTCAGAAACTGTTCTCTTTAATGATGAAAATCAAAACAAACTATCAAGGCATAATGTATGCCTGTTCACTATCCGAGAAATAATTGATGAATTGAAACTCACATGACATATGATTATAATCAACACAGAAAATGAAGTAATTCAACAATTTTTTGATGTAAATGCACTCAGTTAAAATCCTTAAGTGAACTAAACTCACTGTTCAGCTGTAGCCTTCAGAAAGAAACCTGATCGTTATGAATGAACAGTTGGTCTTGTTGCTTGATGGATTCTCTATTTTACTCTTCAGTTGTATTTCATTTCATTCAATGTATAAAATGAAGTATCTTTTAAAATCAACCCATTTAATGAATAGGGAAGCATGCCAATCTCTACCCTTGTGGGAGCCTATTTTACTCCACATGCTTGGTCTTCAAACAATGTTCAACTTCATTACTTTACCTATACCTGCACAAGGAAACAAACAACATTAGCATAAAAAATAGAACATGTTGATTATGATGTTGCTATTTCTCCTTCAAGTCATTTCTTTCATACTGCACTTGATCGATTGTTTCAATGCATTGCTAATAGTATGTTGTACTATTGTCGGTGCATCATATAAGTTACATCATAGTCGGAGCCACTGACACCCCTCTTTTCCTCTTACAGGTCGATGAAGCTCGAGATGACGAGGTGCACCATTCAACATCAAGTGTCGATAATCAGGCAATGATGACTATGCTGCCACTTATGTGTTTTCCTTTAGAATCTTTAGTAGTGCAATGTGTTATTAGAAATATATTGTCACAGTCACAGTCACATCCATGGCTTGTGTGGATCTTTGATTTTAATTTCTCTTTTCGATTGAAAATAAAATGCATTTCATGTAATATTGTAACACTATTCTGATTGTGAAATCAAATGGAGCCTTGTAAAAATATGAGTTCTTTACGAAATGAATAAAAGCATCTGAAATGCTATTTTTCTCATGTACTCAATTTTGTATTTCTTTTAAATCTGTAGCTTCTGAATGGAACTGTAAAACCCTACTTTCTTTAAAATGCGTAACTATTTTTCAATGCAAAAAGCAATGCAAAACAACATTTGAACATGACATTGCAATTCCACTTAATCTTAAATAACAATCATCCAGCTCCTCCATTTGAGCTGAGGTGAAAAATATGTAACAAACCCAAAAAAACATCTCCAAACATGAACCACTTCAATTAATTACTCCTCAAAGATTCACAACATGCTTCAACACCTTGTTGGCCAAGAACATGAAAAACATGAACATGCAAGAGAAAATCTCAGATCACGAGCACAATGATCAATGTGAATGTGCAACATAGATAGAGCACAAACTAGAAACATCTAAAAGAATCATGAAACACCATAGAAGCATCTGTAGCAACTAAACTTACTGAAATCACATGATCTTCATTCAGGAACAAAAATTGAAGTAATAGAAAAACTATCAGAATACAAATCTTCATAACTTGATCAAATCTTCATGCGGATCTTTAAAACTGGACGTGGATAAACTAGATATACACAACAAGAAACCCTTTAGTCCACAACCTTGGAACAACAACATACTGAATACATCGATAGAAAGAACTTCACTTCACCACTGACAACCTGTAGCACTTCTTATTGCAATTTTCTCAATATCCTACAACTTCTAATGCAACAATGCTAATAGTGTTGACATCAATGACAACCACATATCAACAATACACCACAACATCCAAGAAATATTTGACCAGTTGGAGGAGGATGAGATCCTTTGGAGACCCTATCTACTCACTCTACAGTGGCCAGATTCCATCAGGTAGTTATAGAGGATGCAAATGGATAAGTACCTAGCTAAGAGGCATGACTACATTATACGACCGTTCTATTACAGGTGAGTGATGCAATAGTTTGGAAAGGTACAAACACCACCGAGGGCATGCCCCTACAGTAGATTATTAGTGTAGAGTGCCTAGAGGCCAGGTGATATTGTTCGGTTGACTATAGATCATGTTCATAAGAGCGATTTTGAAGATTCAGATTACGATCAGCCACCAGCATCTGACACTGATGATGTCAGTAACATAGACGAGTATGAGGAGTGGTGGTCATATGTACGACCAAATCCTGTGTTCTCCATGGATTTCCCTATAGGTGATGCGAGACCAACACCAGATGAGGGTGATGAGCCAGAGGAGAGAGCAGAGGAGGTATGGTATAGGCTAGTAGATATTTTTATAGATGTTATAGATGAGGAGTACCAATCCAAGGCCAATCCTGACTATGAGGACCAAGATGGAGGAGAGGATGATTATTATGAAGAGGAGCCACCCCTGAGCAAGGGTGATGAGGTAGCTATTGAGGATCAATACGAGCATGGAGAGTCCTCACATACTTACAGGATCAGATCACGTGTAGTAGCTACAACAAACATCAACACTCAGAGTCAGAGAGAGGCTAGCACATCCTCGATGCCCCCTAGAGAGGATGAGGTTGATATTCCTCGTGCACCTGGAGACATAGGTGATGATATTTAATTTTATGCATGTCCTTTAGTGATTTATGCTTTAGTTTTATATAATGATACCATGATGATGTGTTATTGATTGTGTACATTTTCTATCTTGCAGGAGTGACGAGAGACTGACAAGAGTTCTATCATCAAGCTACCATAGAGATAGTGCCTGCATCCATCGACGAGGAGGAGATGGATCCTAACTATGTGCCCCCACCAATTGTGGAGGAAGAGCTAGAGTCACTTAGACCTTTTGCGAGGTTACAGGTAGCGTATGAGAGTGTGAGGAGGTGACTCCATCGAGCTAAGAGTACACTACAATCAACATAGTCCTCAGTAGAGGTAGAGAGACTGCATGTAGAGCTGGTATAGACACGAGTGCAGAGGGATTAGATGGCAGATGAGCGGCTTGTAGTCGTTGGTCGAGTACAAGGTCTGGAGTATGCACTTAGACTTGACAGTTCACAATCACGGTCACACACGATTGTCTCATGACATCTAGGGACCGGATCACGAGTGCCAGATCCTGAGGGGTCTAGCTCTCACAAACCATTTTGACATTATATATGATATGGAGATGTGTATAAAATTTTGATATATATAGACATGTGCTTTTGATGTTAGGATGATGTTTCTCTTTATGTGGATGTTAAATGAAATTTGATTAATTAAATAACTTAGAGTAAAAGTATTTAATTAATGGCTACATGATTTAATAGGATTAATGTGATCTAGTGTAAAATATATTTTAGTTTTAGCATAGATACAACACGGATAATGAGAAAAGAATATGTTAAATTAAATACACTAATAAGGATCTAACTTAACATAATAGGAATAGTATGAAGCCTAAAGCAATTATAAAATGAACTTAAATAATTAACTTAGTGTTCAAGACAAACACAAATTTAGTTGTCAAGAACGAAGCAGTGTGAAAGTTATTTAGAATAACATCAAATAACTTTAAACAACACTACTATATCAACCATACTATTCAAAGGGGGTTAGAGAAGATATCGACACAAATACGTGGCATTAATGGGTTCCCTAGGGGGTGTTCCGTCAAGCTGTGTTAAGAGATAAGCACCAGACCCATAATTGGTATCAACTATGTAAGGTCCCAACCAATTAGGGCTAGATTTATCTTTATCTTTGTTGTCAGCACTAACATTTCGTTGATTTTCAATAAGAACAAAATCTCCCTTAGAAAACGATCGAGGGATGACATGAATGCTGTGTTTGTGTTGTAATTGTTTGATGTGAGCTTGGAGATGTTCAAGAGTGTTAATACGATGTTCATCGAGCATCTCAAGTTGATGAAATCGTTGATCTTTATAAGTGTCATCATCAAAGATATCTCAGAGAGCAACTCACAAAGTAGGAATTTCTAACTCCAAGGGCATAATCACATCAGTTCTATAAATAAGGCTATAAGGGGTATTTCCTATGGATGATCAAACATTAGTTCTATAAGCCCAAAGTACATAAGATAGTTGCGTATGCTAGTCTTTATGATGCTTGGTGACAATTTTCTTGAGGTTTTTTTCAAGAAGCTTATTAGTGTTTTCAGCTTGTCCATTAGATTGCGGATAATACGGTATAGAAAAGCAATGTTGAATGTTGAATGTTTCAAGAAATTTATGAACTTCATTATTCTTAAATGGAGTTCCATTGTTTGAAATGATTGTAGAAGGGAGTCCAAAACGAGCAATTATGTGGTCCAAGATGAAACGATAAATTGCTTCAGTAGTTGTAGAATAGAGAGGAATAACTTCCACCCATTTATTGAAATAGTCTGTTGTGGTTATGATAAACCTATGTCCAGCAAAAGAAGGTGGTGAAAATTTTCCAATAAGATCTAACCCCCATACTAAAAATGACCAAATAGGAACATTGGCATGGAGCTCAGCAGTAGGAGCGTGAATCAAATTGCTATGCTCTTGGCATTTGTGAAAATGTTTAACATAGGTGAAGCAATCTTTCTCCATATGTCTCCAATAATAACCCATACAAATAAGTTTTTTCACTAACAAATGACCTCCAAAATGACCGCCATAGGCACCAACATGAGCCTATTTGAGTGCTAAAGGGATTTTAGAATCTCTAAGACATCATAATAGGAGACCATTAAAAGATCTTCTATACAATGTGTTTGTAAGGATCACATATTTAGCCACAAGTTTATGTAAACGCTTTCGAGTATTCATTGTGGTAGGTTCATGAATGGTACCGTCTTGTAAATAGTTGTATATTGTATCGTACCATTCACACGAAGCATCTTGAGTTATTTCCAAGATGTCTTCTAACTGTGTATTGATCGAAGGTTTCATGATGGGATGGATAACAAAGGTGAAGTTTGTGGATGGATCATGTGGGGATATGAGAGAAGCTGCACTCACCATTGCATCTGCATGTTGATTATCTTTGCGTGGGATGTTATCAATGGTGAATGAGTCAAATTTTTCTAATAGTCTCATTGTAAGATCTTTGTATTTTAATAATTTGTCATGTTTAGTTTGATATGTACCATTGATTTGTTTGATGACCAATTTAAATCGCTAAAGATCTTGATATGTTTAGTGTTTAGAGATAAAGCAACTTGTAAACCTGTGACCAAAGCCTCATACTCAGATGTATTATTTGTGCATAGGAAATTTAATCAATAGGATAAGGGAAATGGTTTTCCATTAGGTGGAATGAGTATCACTCCAACACCAGAACCTATTCTACACTTAGATCCATTGAAAAATAACTTCCATGATTTAATGTCAATGATTAAGACATGATCGTTAGGAAAGGAATCAGGAGTAGGTAAAGCAAAAGGAGAAGGAGCATCAGCTAAGTGATTGATTAAGGCTTCGAATTTAATTTCTTTTTGTGAAACAAATTTAAGGTCAAACTCAGTTAACAACATCACTCACTTAGCTAAGCGTCTGGAGAGATCTATTTTATTGAAAAGATATTCAAGAGGATCAAATTTTATGACTTGTATTTCAACATTTAGTAAATAATGTCACAACTTACTAGTAGCCAATACAAGAGCCAAACATTGTTTTTCAATTGGTGAATATCATGTTTCATAATCAATTAAGGTGTAGCTAATGTAATAAACAAGGTGTTCTCTACCATGATCGTCGTGTTGAGCCAAAAATGTTGCAAGAGCATAGGTTGATGCGGTGATATACAAGATAAATGGTCTATGTAGCACAAGCACATTAGGTTGTAAAACAAGTGGAGTGACTAGATATTCCTTGAGACTCTCAAAATACTATTTACAATCCTCATCCCAATCAAAATGTATACCCTTTTTAAGGAGATGTGTGAAAGGTAATGTGCGATCAACTAAAGATGCAATGAAATGACAGATAGCTTGAATTCGACCTTGTAAGGTGCGCAACTGAGAAATATTCCTAGAAGGTGGCATGCTAATAATTGCATCAATTTTCTTTGTGTTCACCTCAATGCCTTTGTGAGATATGACATACCCCAAAAGTTTACCATTATCTATGCTAAAGACACACTTTTTTGGATTCAAGTGCATGTTGTATTTGTGTATTTGTTCAAAGATTGTATGAAGGACATTTACATTGTCTTGTTGTTTTAATGATTTAGCTAGGATATCATCAACATAATATTCAAGAATTTTGTGAATGTAATCATGAAATATTAATGTCCTTGCACGTTGATAAGTTGCGTCAGAATTCTTTAGACCGAAGGGCATCACAACCCAACAAAATGTTCCCCAAACAATTGTAAATGCAATTTTATATTGATCTTGAGGGTTAATAAGGATTTGATTATAACTAGAAAATCTGTCCATGAATGAAAAAAAACATGTCCAACAGTTGAATCCACGATCATGTCTATATTAGGAAGCAAAAAATTGTCTTTCAAAGAGGCTTTATTCAAGTCTCAAAAATTTGTGCATATCCTAATACGATTATCGGGTTTTGCAACTACAACAATATTTGAGATCCAAGGAGAATAATCAATAGGTCTAATAAAGCCTACCTCAAAGAGTTTTTTGAGTTCCTCTTTGACACGCAAGGCTACGTTAGGATGCATTTTTTGGATCTTTTGATGAACGGGTTTAGCATTTTTAGCAAGGATAATGTTATGCATCACAATTTTTGGGTCAATTCCTGGCATATCAAAATATTTCCAAGCAAAAAAATTAGGAAAATCATGAAGTAAAGTGGTAGTATCTTCTTGTTCTTCATCATCAAGGCACTTCCCAATCTTAATAACTTTATCTTTATCATTAATTTCCATTAGCACATCAATTCTATCTCCTAAAGGGAGTGCATTGGATTTAGGACTTTCAGATTTAGAATATTCTTCAGTGATATCACTTGCGTCTTGCTCAGTAACATTCATGGCACGAGTAGTGTTTTTCATGTAAGTAAGAAAGGATGGGGTATCATAAACACCTAACATTTGTTTCAAAGCCTCATCACTATCAGCATACTTCCATGAAGGTGGTAAGGTTATATCAAGCAAATTAGGATGTTTGATTGTAAGTTTGTGTTGTGGGTGACATGCTATAGCATTAATGTTCAAGGACGGTCTTTTAGTAGCTTTGGTTGTTTTAGAAAAAGAATATCCCAATCTGGTTTTTGTTTCTTGCGTATTAGGTTCAATAGGGACACAAATACCTTGCTCATGTTTTCCACACCTTTTTCAAATATAGCCTAATTGTTTGAAAAATTTATAGCCTTTTCCATAAAGTCTTTCCATTTCTCATGGATTAGGCAGGGATTGATAATCTATCTCATCAAAATTTGTTGTGTATGTTGCATTGTAATCCAAAGTATAAGAGATAGATGCTTGAGAAGATTGTTCAGAATTTTGAGTGGACATGATTGTTGGTTGATCTTGTTTCTCATCTTTCTTTTGCATGATTATGTATTCACCCATAAATGAGGGTGTGAATTCTAAGGTTCCCCAATCATCACCAAATAATTTAGATACCGATTCCTTATCATTATGCTCAATTTGAAGAGGGTCTATATTGGATGTTGGAATTAATGTTTTCAAAGGACTTGTAATCCCTTTTTCAAGGTGCAAGCAACTTTCAGGCTTGGAGTCTATTTCAATTTGATAGATGCGATTGTTATAGACATATTTCATGATATGATGAAGGGTTGAAGGAATTGCATTCATCTCATGAATCCATGGTCAGCCTAAAATAATATTATATGCAATATCATAAGGCATGACATGGATAGGAGTCTGCAAAGTAGCCACCCCGACCGTAATAGGAAAAGTAATTATCCCAAGTGGTTGCTTTGTTGTATTATCAAATCCTCGAATGGAGATGGAATCAGGTATTATTTGTGCCATGTTAACATCTAATCGATCAAGGAGACTCACACTACACACATTAAGGGCATAACCATTATCTATGAAAGTGCGTTTAATACCTATGCGATTGAATCGAGCAATTATCATAAAGGCATCATGTTGATTATGCAACTCCAAAGGAGGGAGCTCATGTTGGTGAAAGGTAATGTCAAGATTCTTTTTGTGTATGAGAGCTTCCACATCATTTAGAGTGGTACTAGGAGGAATTGTGATTTGTTTTAAGGCGGTTTGAAGAATGTTGTGATAATTTGGTGAGTTTTGAAGAAAATCCCAAAGGGAAAGTTTGGCGGGAGTATTCTTTAATTGTTCAACAAGATCATACTCCTTTGTGTGTGGGCTATAATGAGGAGAACTAGGTGGATTAGGTAAAGGTAAAGAGGGTGAGTTTGGTTGTGACGGTTGCGGGTTGTTTCGGGTGTTATATGTATGAGCAACAATATCATTACGAGATTGTTGTGATACATTGGTATCAGGGGATAAAGGGTGTATTGGGGTCAATTAGAGGGATGAAGCTTATGTGAGGGTGGGTAAAGGATAAGTTTAGTTGAATTACATTAACGTCCTAGATGTTAGAGGTCTCACAACAAACCAAAGTGGATGAGTTGGGTGAGATGAAGTCTTGAAGAGACTCATCTATCAAATGCCAATCATCATGACTAAAGGGTTTGAGAGGTAAATTTTCATCAACTAGTTTAAGATGTTCAAGAGAAACATTAGAGGTTATAACGTTTGATATCGTGAGTTGGTCCCCACAAACCTTAGTGGATGGCTTATGTGAGATGAAGTCTTGGAGGGCTTCGTCTAACAAATCAAAGTCATCACATACACAAGGTTGGAGGGAAACTTGATCATTAAGAGGTTTATGTTTCTCGTTGCAATCATTAGATGATGAAGTGAGTGAGAGGAAGTCTTGAAGGACTTCATCTAACTTATCAACATCATCACTACTAAGAGGATTAAATGAGATGTTTTGAATTTGAGTCATGTGTTTGAAGGGATGGTTTGATGTTTCAGTTTTTGCGTCCTTATGTATCGATGAATCTGATCTAAAAGAACTAGGAATGAAAACGAAAAAGGAAATTTTCAAAGATCTCAAACTATCCATGAATACCATGAAAAGAAATGAAATTTATGCTAATGAAAACATACAAAAATGAACTGTAACAAAAATATAATTAAAGAAAATAGAAAGATGCAATATAGGAAATTGAAATTTGGAAATGCTGATGCAAATCTGTAGAGGGACTGATTTTCTCTAGGTGGCAAATGAGTCCCAGGAGATGAATTTTTTTAAAAAAATTCTAATTTTTTTGTGTTTTATGAAGATTTTCAAGTTTGTAAAATGCATAAACAGAATGCAAATGAAGAATGCTGAAGTGATTGAATGAAATACAATGTAATAATGAGATCTAGATAATGTTGTCACTAATGCAATTTTTAAGAAACCTAAAGATGCAAAACAATGCAAAATGATGAAGTAATGAAATCCTAAGTTGCAAATATAAATGTAAATTAGAATGATGTTATGCTCAAACTTCGGGTTCACCAAAACGAACCATCGATTTTTGGCTCTTAGGACTTCTCTTACTCTTCTAGGGTTTTTCACCTAAACGGAGAGAGTTAGTCCAAGAATGCTATAGGGTTCATTCAAATTATGTAATGTGGAATGTTTCCTAAGCTAATTGAATTAAACTAAATGCAACTAAATGATTTAAATGACTGAATATGAAAACAAGACTAAGATCTATGCTATGTTTGCAAATAATCTTTAAAGAATGAACAAAAATGCAAATCAAACTAAACGGAAGACTGTTTCTCAGAATGAGTGCACTTGGAAAATTGAAGAAGACTAGAAAAAAATTGGAAAAATGATGAAATTTGAACTTGAGATGACTGGGACTCATTCACCACCTTGGGCGAATCAGTCCTAGATCAAGACTTTTCAACATAGAATCTATTTTCTAACAGTCGGGGATCTAGATCTGTATCTGACTTAAATCTGCACCTCAGGAGGGACTCATTCACTATACATGGTGAATTAGCCCACTTTTTGATTTCTGCAATTTCAAAACTCTATCCTGCACCTTGACACCTGTACAAGTTCTGACAGAAACCCGACTTCAGATCTTGGAAAATTCCTGCAAAATAGCTTGAAATTGTTTTTCTAATGGGGGGTTTTCCTTGTTCAAACCCCGAGTCAGGTAATTAAACCTTGAAGAGAGAAAAATATTCATAAACCCTAGCCTTAGTTGTGTTAAAGACTAGGAAAGTCTAAATCATAACAAAAACCCTATTCTATTGATCTAGAATAAGACATGCAAGAATGATTTATATGATGCAATATCTCAACCCTAGAAATCTTACAACACATGAGAAATAGGAATGAAATGATATGCAAATGATAAATAAACAAAATGCAAACCTTAATATGAAGATAGAGTGAAAATGGAAGATGGAATCAATAGGAAATCAAGTCCTTAGGTGTGATTTAGTGGCTAGTTGCACCTCTTCACCCTAGATTTCTTCATGATTCACCATAGGCATCCATCATCAACCCTTTGTAATGTTGAATCTTGATCAAGATAGTGAGCTTCAAGACTTGCAAAAACCCTAGTTTGTTGCCTTAAAACTTCAACTTTACTCATGAAAATTGTGATAGAAGACCTGACTCTAGAAATTGCTCTTAAAAAATGACAAAAAGATGTGAAAAATGAATAATAATGAGTATTTATAAGAAACAACTCCTTATTTTCACGTTAATTTGACCTAAGAGACTGACATTCACTAGGAGTTAAAGTTAAATTGATTAAATTCCCACTTAAATTTGAATTTTCCCTCAAAGGGGACTCATTCACCACCCTCGGCGAATGGGTCCGACCAGAGGGGACTCATTCGCCCAAGGTGGTGAATGGGTCCACTATTGTTGTTTGAAGGTGGGTTTTTGGGGTATAAGATAATTAAATGTTGTTTGTCGGGTTTTATGTGATTTCTCAGGTAAAACGAGCCTCTAGATCAAAATTAATGGGTCTAAGGGGCCTATAAATGTTGTTTTGAAGGGTAAATGATGTAAAGGGACTCAAAAGTGGGTCCAATTATGCATGAAATTGTGTCTTTTCTCAAGAGGGTCCAATTTTCTATGACACACAAGGAATGAATGTTGACATTTTTTTCCACCAAAGTGATCTCCCTCCTTTGGAAGTGCAAAAACAAAATGATTCTTTCATGATCATAGCTCAATACAATATGACAGGGATAAAATGAACCCTTGTTGACAATGGCTCAACCTTAAATGTGTGTAGTGTAATTTTTTTCGATAAGCTTGGTGTTGATAAATAAAAAATATAACACATCTCTTTCTCTATTAATGGCTTTGATAACATGCAAAAGCAACCACTTGGTGTAATCACTTTACCTATTAAAGTTGGAAAGGCCACATTAGAAACACCAATCCATGTTATGCCTCATGATCTTTCATATAATCTTATTTTAGGCAGACCATGGATTTATGCAATGAATGGGTTGCCTTCCACTCTTCATCATAAAATGAAGTATATAGACTGGGTGATCCCACAAAGTTGGTTTACAATTTCTGGGAGGAACTGATTTTTGCTGAAATCACATATTTTTAGAAAATATAATGATTTAAGCCTTAAAAGGTTCCATTTAAATAATTCAAATTGAAGAGAGTTTGATCAAACTACCTTAAATCAAACCCCCTTGGATAGAATCCCCCTAGTTTTAAACCATACCTATAATGTAGTCTCCTTTACACCTATCAAAATGCTGATAAAAAACCACTTTTGATTTACCTTTTGGGGGATCAAATGAGTTCACTTAAAATTTATTTTTGTAAGTATATAGTCCTTATTAAAAGCTTCCCAAAAATTATAATTTTAAATAAATTTAATTTAATTATTATATTTATTTTTTATTTCTCGTGAATGTAGGTTTTTCACAGAAAATCAAGCTCTTTGTTCTGCACATGTGGAAAAATAGCAGATTATCAAAAAAATAAATTAAAAATATTAGTGCACCAGATATTGAAGTCCTTGATCCAACAAAGAAAAAAAAATGAATTTCGATACATACAAAAAAAGTTACGTGTTATACGGTCACGCTATGTCTGAATTATAATTGGTTTGAATTTGAAACTTGATTAAAGAAAAAATATTCAATAAAAATTATATAACCAAGTGGAAGCACTAGATATCAGAGTTATGAATCTAAATTTGAAAGAATTAGAATTTTATTCATGGAAAAAAGTTATGCGTTATACGGTGAGCGTCACTTTTTAAAAATGTTGCTTTTTGAAAAAAAACTAGTTTTCGAGGGAGATGGAAAATGAAGTGCAATATAATTCCAAAAATTTTGAAAAAAATATATTTAGAATCTATAGACAAAATTTCACGAAACTCTAGTTTGCATCATCTTCAAATTCCTCACAGTTTAGCTGCTATAGGTGCCCGAAAGTGAAGATTTAGTTAAAAAAATTATTTCACTATCCAGTTTGGCCAAAAATTGTAAACCACTATTGTGGGATCACCCAATCTACAACAAAAAAGTGTACACACTTGAAGATAACCTTGAACCAAACAATTGTTTAAACATTGAGAAAATTAAGGGGAATCCTTTCCCAACATTGACACCAACTACACAAGTAGAACCCATGCAAGATTAACAAAAAGATAGATGTCCTAAACCCCTCGCAATGATATCAATAGATGATTTGGGATCATTGAATTTTGAACCACATTCATGGGAGAATACAAGATCATAAAAAAAAATTATGATAAGGGAAAACAAAAAGGGGTAATGTCAACACAAAATTCAGAAGACCCTTCGAAAGCATCCACCTCAACCACTTTAGAAGAAATAAATTAGACAACAAACTTTGATGAAGCTGACTATCAACAACCACCAAAACCAAAAGCAATGAAAAAACTTTATCGAAAAGGTTATGCACTTATGAAACAACTTGGATATAGTGGAAAAGGATGTGGTGCTAGAGAACAAGGTATCCCTAACCCTATAGAGCCTCACATGCAAGAAAAGACTAGTGGTCTTGGTTATTGTCTCTCGAAAGATATAAAAAAACCTTCATTCAATATAAAAAATCTAACAAAAGATTCTTCTAATCCAACTCTAACATTAGTGCATCCTAAACTCCTAAACACTAGTGGTCTTGGTTGTTATCCTTTGCAAGACATGAAACAAATAAAGAAATCTCCGCTTAATGTCAATGTCATCACACAAAACACTTACGATTCGACTTTTGTAGATTTTACACCTTCCTTTAAAGAAGAGAACAAAATCTCACAATCTAAAAAGTCTTGTGTTAGTATGACATCTAATACTAAGCAAGAGATATCTTTGTGGTTGTAAACAATGATTTTGGCACTACAATTGCTCTCTAACTCTTCTAGGGTTTTTCACCTAAAAGGAGAGAGATAGGCCAAAATGTAAATGTCTACACTCAAGATTAATGTAAAGATGGATATAATATGCCTAAATATGATATCTAAATGCAACAAACTAAAAAATAAAGATGATCATTAATGTAAAACCTAAGAAATGTAAAGTGCTGGAAAACACAGTGTGATATGCAAACATGAACTAAATGACCTAGAAATGCAAATAGAACCACATAGAAAGATGTAAGACAAAAGGTATACACCTGAAAGTGTGTTACAGACTTGAAACAACTCTAAAATTCTGGAAATTCTATTTTTTAAGCCTAGTGGGACACTTAGGCCAATTGGGGCGACTTAGTCCACTTTCAAAAAAATTATGGAAAACTGCACTTTAGTTTCCCATAGGTGTTGACTTCTGAAACTTTGATTTTTGGGCCTGAAGGTGACTTTTTGTTGATATTTTGGCTAGGTCAACAAAGAGATGTCTTCAAAAAGTCTTCAACCTTTTCTTCAATGATCTTCAAACCCTTGAAGTTCCTAAATCTACAAACACACGACAAGAAGGAGAAAAATGTTGATTGTTAGGGCATGGGGGTTTGCCTTGGTCAAACCCCTTTTAGGTAATTAAACCAAAATGATGAAATAATGGAATGAAACATGCAATAATGGAGTTTATTACCTTGCCATGATTTTTGATTTTGAATTTTTGTAGCTAAACATGAATAATGTGCCCTTGAATGTCTAAAAAATGATATCTTGGTGACTTGAAATGGTAAAACCCTAAGTTGCTTGACTTGAGATGGAAGATTGGTGGATGAATAATGTTAAGAGATAAGAAATGTAAATTAGGGTTAAAATAATTATATTTATAGGAATTTAACCTATTTTACCTATTAATAACTCACCACAGGTCAACCTGTTGTGCAATTTTTGCACACATGCCTCGCTGAAAGCAGGGACCCTCTTTCGCTTTGGTTTTGATTTCTTGGCCCTTTCTTTTTTGAGGTTTTATCTTACTTTGGCATGCGTTAAAATTTTTATTTTGATTGCCTAAGTGTTTCCCCTGAGTTATTCATTGAAGATCTTTGGTTTTGAGTTAAGTTCGACTTTTTGTTGAAGTTCGGGACTTTCCACCTCGTCTGGATGTTCTCGGATCCAATTCAAACTCTGACTCAGCACTGTCGTTCAGAGATTTCCGGTCTTCGCGGATTTCCGCATGGGCCAAATTTTTTCGGATTCTGTCTTGTTGTCGGGTTTCTAGGTTCTCTGACTGTCTTGTCGATTGCATTTAATGTCGTCTGTACCTTTGGCAAGCGATGTATTTAAGTGATTTTAGATGATTATTATGCTATTATGCTTATTGCTTGCCATCATTTGAGCTGAGGAGTGCATTCTTGTGAGTGTTGGATTTGGATTTGAGGCGTTGAGTTTGCAAATTGTGAATTTGCTGGTGATTTCTTTGGTGCTTTCCTGTCGCTGTTCTTTGTGGAAGCCATTGAACTTCGCATTTGCTATTTCTGAGATCAATTTTCGCTTCACAATGGTATGTTTTCGATTTCCTTGCTCCTAATTGATGATTGCAGATAGCGCTTTGAAGTTATAAAGCTTATTTTGGTTTGATTTGCTGCGTTATTTGAACATTTTCACGACTAGGGTTGCGTAGCATTGTCTGATTTATGGTCTTCCAAGCGAGCCCTGAGCTCATCTATTCCTTTGCATTGAGATGGGTCATGCTCAAGAGGTCGTGAGTTTTCCCTACTAAGGCTTTGGCAGTCAAAATATTTAATTCTGAGCTCATCTCTGCTTTAATGGCGGATCTGTGGGTTTAACTTAGGGCATTGCCATTTATCTTTAGTATGTTCTCGAATTGGCTTAGAATGCAAAGGGAATCCATAGAAAGCATATATCAATCTTGACCTAAGCTTAAATCCTTGAAATTCATGATCAATTTGATGTTATGAGCATAATCATGGTTTAACGCCGATATCTGGGTTTCAGCCTCAATCCGGGATTTTCCATTCCCTCGGGACAATCCACCTCTGGTGGATTTTCCTAATCTCATCTGCTTTTCCGGAATCCGCTGTCATTTTCAGAGTTTCATATACTCTGTAGATTTTCGTCAACCCTAGATTTTCCTAATCTCCGCCATTTTCCTGATTTCCTTTGAGTTCCCAGAATTTGCATCGCTTTCAAAATTTTACCTTATTCGCAGATTTCCGTTGACTCTAGATTTTCCTGAAGTTCTTGGTTCCCTATTTTTTTCGGATTTGCAAAGTGTCTCTGCCTCTGCGGAAATCCGTCTCTGGTGGATTTTCCTGAAATTTGGTGAAATGTAATGAAGTATGGAATGACATGATTTATTAATGATTTGTGGTGCATTTTATGATTTTTTCATGCTATATTATGATCTCCTATGTGGTTTATTAATGGAAAATGATCAGATTTAATTGTTAGTAGGTTTTTTATTGATTATTCTGCTGGAATCTATCTGGCTCAAAATTTCCTGAAATTCCTCCCTTGCTCAGATTCCACGGATGGTCCTGAAACCCAAAATTTGTTGTGATCATTTTATATAAGTTTTAATAACACCTTGATTTGAGGTTCATTCTAACAGTGTTCTGATGGATTAACATTCCCTTCCTATGGTTTTTATTATGATTTCCATGTCGAGTGCAGGCTGAATCTAGCAAGGTAGCAGCTGGGTCTTCAATGTCTGATGCAGAAAATATTAAGATGGACATTAAGAGAAAGATCCCTGAGAGCAAGATTACATCGGTCTAGTCAGAGGTGACTGATACAAATGTTGGCCTCTGGGATTATGAAGAATTTAAAGGAAGATTGGTAGCAGAAGATTCTCCTTTGGTGGCTAGAAGGATGATGGAATCAGGCTTGTCACATGTAGTTGGTTTCCCTTCTACGGTGTAGTGTTATGAGATAGTCCTCAAGTGTGCCATGCACTATGATTAGGACACACAAAGAATAATTAGCCCTCAAGGGAGAGTTGTTGCAAATCTCAACCCTGTTTCCATTGCTCAAACTTTTGATATGCTAGATAGGTCTCATGTGGTGGGATTCAACATGAAGGTAGCTTAGGAGTTCTACGATGAACAAACTATGAAGTCACAACAGTTTATCAATTCCTAGCTGGAGAAGCCCAAGTCACACTACTCCAAGTTGCCTAAGCAGCTATTCAGAGCAAAGTTCAAGAAGGAGTATTATGATGCCATCACTCTTCTCAGTAGGGTGGTTGGATTGAAGAATGCTGGCATGTTTGAGAATTGGATGTGCCATGTGATTGTGAGGATGGAGCAAGAGAAGATTAACTACCATTGGGTAGGGGTCAATAGCGAAGTAATTCATGAACAATTGTCCAATGTGTTGCAAACAAAGACCTTCACAATGACTTCATATTTGGTGGTCTACGCACTTGCAAGATTTCACCCCTACAAAGGATTGAGTACAAGGGGCACCTTTGGACATGATATTATCTATGAGGTTTACCCTCAGTTGCATCTAGGAAGCTCGAGCTATAGGAGGGTGAATGATGCATTCACCATGCATATCACTAGGTTGCTAAAAGTTGCAAAGCATGTGAGAATTTCACCTCAAGCAAAAGAACTCATCAAGAAATATGGGGCATGGTTTATTCAATTCCCAACTCTCCCTATATTCGGATTGATGGCTACCAAAGAGCTCCATACAGACTTCCAAGATACCCTACCAATCACATTCTATTGTTGGAGGTCACTAGGAAAATCTGTGACTTTGACGCCATTGTCAAGAGGGACAAGCATAAGATTTGATTTGGTGGAATCTTTGCCGAGGTTAGTGGAGGCTTGTCCTTCCATTGGTTCTACTTGAAGAGAAATGAGTACTCTTGGCTTGTCTTTCCATCTAAGGGTCCGGGGTTTCATCAGGAGAGCCAAGAGGCCAGCGAGGGGTACTCCATAAGAGTAGGCCCCCAGAAGGTCTAGGCCATACAATAATGGCGTTGGAGTCAAAAGTTTCTCACCTTCCGATTGAATGATCGACTACTTAATGAAACAATCGAGACCAACAGTATTATTGATGAAACTTGATCCGGAATCATGCCTGAAACCATAAAGACAAATAGTGGTGATGTGGATTGGTTGGAAGAGGAAAAGACAGAATTAAAACAACTGGCGGATCCAGTTATCAAATTTACTAGGATGTGGCTAAAGAAGAAGCTATGGGAGTTGAAAAATGATGGTGTACAGTGCATCTATGTGCTAATGGGAGATTTGGATCCTCACTCCACCTCTGAAGAATCTACCAAGCAGGATCCTAAGAGCAAGGGTAAGTTGGATTCTCCTTTCAAAATCAAGATAAAAGGTGTTCCAGAAGCGGGGAAGCCTGGGAAATGAAAATAGAAGCCAAAGGCCGAGAGGAGAGACTAAAGTTTGAGCAGAAAAGCCCGGGGAGAAATCCAGTACGTGGTGCCACCAAGGAGAGAATCACGCCAGAGCCGAAGAGCAAACTCTTAGGAGGGGAAGAAGTTACCCCACCAGTGGTAAATGTTGAAAGTTCAGAGGAGAAGGCCAAGGTGTATAAAAGGAGGTCTAGGACTCCTCCTAAGGATAGTGTGCCTAAGGCAGATCTCCCTCCAATGGTTTCTCATGAGGAGCAGCATGATGATGTGCCTTCCACTCATGAAGCTCAAGGCAAACTAGGTGAGTCAAAAAATGTTGAGGATCATCCGGATACTGAAGGAGAAGAATTTCATGAAGGTGACCTTTATAGTGCAGAGGCAGAAATTGATAAGGTAATACAGTCTCCTTTGGTGGCTTATGCAGAGTCACCTGTTGGCACCGAAGAGGTTAAGTCACCTCCAAAAGAAGAGGAAACAGTGAAGGATCCATCACCTGAACAAGAGGAAGAACATGCTGAAGAGAAGGAAAGCAAGATAGATGAGACTCCTGATAAACAAAATTTGAGTGAGGAAGCACCTAAAGGTCAACAAGAAGATGAAAAACAAGCTGAGGTGCAATTGGAATCCATTGTCCCTAGTTGGTTGGACAAGGAGATAAATAGAAAACAAGTTGTTGTGGAAGATAGTCCATCGAATTGGGATGTGATGCTAGCCAAACATGGAAAAGATAAAGGTAAAAAGAGGGCTAGGGTGATTTCAAGGATTGAAAGGGATGAAGCTCATAATAGAGTTGTTCACATTGCCACCCTTGCTTCAGATAAAAACAAAGATGATGTGGCTAGAAAGGATTACAATGTTCAGAATTTCAATCTGGGGCCTACATCCATTGAGCAAGATATTGAGGATTACCAGGGTTCTAGTGCAGTCATCTTGGACAGATTGAGAAAGGAAATAAAGACCAAGCAGGAGCTAAAGAAAGAAAATGAGAATCTTAGGAAATGCTTGGAAGATTTGATGAAGCCCTTACAATCTATTAACCCCT